>JAURVB010014111.1:0-29753 GCA_033002965.1 Piper betle | reverse complement strand
ACCCGGGTAAAGGAATAAAATGCGGGTGTTGGTGTGTTTTCACATACCCTAGCCATTTTTGGTGAAGGGACGTCATTTTTCATTTTATAAATTGTGAGGGGGGCGTCATTACGCTCTCATCTTCTTCTCCTCTTCCTTACCGGAGCCGGCATCTTCCTTGCTTGGGTAACCTTCCTATCTTCCTCTTCTTAATTTTCATGCATTCATATGTCTTTTTAATTGATAATAAGCTTGATAATCATGAGAAATCAAGTCTGAAATAAAAAATAAACAACAAGAACTAAACTGAAAACTGGAATCCCGTCCATGGCCGAGTAGTCTGAAATTTTGGCAAGATGGGCGACCGTAAAAACGTTTGCAAGGCATTCCCTCACAACCCCGACGTCCTCTCTTGCTGCTGGGTCGAAGGGAGGGCTCGCCATGTCCCTGGTTTCCAAGTGGTGGCGGAATTACAGCTGGTTATGGGCGGAGTTGTAGGGAGCAGCGCTGTGGAGGAATTCCAGACATCTATACCAGTTCGCCGGCCAAGGCTCACGCCGTGCATGCTCACAGCGCTTGGCCTTGACGTTGGGTTGTCGTGCAGGGAGAAGGGAAGAGTTTCCGGTGGTGCTGCTGGCCGGAAGGAGTTCAATTTGCAGTCCCGGCGGTGCTGCTGGCCAGGAGTCGCGCCTTGGTGCAGAACAGAGTGGGACGTGGATAGTTGCTGAAAGGCACGAGCTTTAGGCTTCCAATTGGATTGCTAGGGAAGGGAAGCAGTTAGGGAAGGAAGTGATCTGGTTTTGGGTTGAAGAAGAAGACGCCAAGACTGGTTTTTGGGTGCAGGAAGGTCGCCTTGGATAGCTGCTGTAAAACGTGGACGTTAGGCTTCATCTTTGGCTGTTTTAATTCATTGTTGATGCTTGATTAGGATGTTTAGATGGTTGTTCAATTAGGTTGCATAGGGAAGAAGAAGAAGGGCGTGATCTGAGTTGTGCCAAGGACAAAGCTGGATGAAGAGGAGGGCCGACGGGAAGAAGAAGAAGAAGAAACTCACGGTGGCAAATCTGTAAATACTGGTTGACTCGATACCGACTAGTTAAAAATAATACGAACTCGTAATAAATCTTTAAAAATAATTATTTTAATGGGTTATGGGTTAAAGTTACTAAACTAATTAATTATTGGACGAAATCGACATGGACATAAGTAATAAAAATACGGTAATGATAAACGGTCGATAATTAATCGGCACACAACAAGCGATTAAATTAAATCGGACAGTGATAAGTAATTAATAAAATAAAGATTTTACCTTTACCATATTAAATTTAATATTAGGTAAATAAAGTGATTATTTTAATAACGAGTCAGTAATATAGAAAATGGGTTATTAAACTATAGTCGGGTAGCAATCACTAGCGTCGAACCTAAATAGCATAATGAAAATAAATAAAGTTCAAAATTTTATTGAGTCGAATAATTTAAAATAATTGTATTAATAATATTTTAAAATTAGAATAATACAAATTATTTTAAATAATTTAATCGTACAACTTATTTAACTAAATTGCTATGAATAAGGATAGCGATTAAAGATTTAAAACCGTAAACTAAATTATCAAGATTGTGGTTAAGTAATTATCATCTCAAAGGAAAATATACTAATAATAGTAATTAAATATTTGTTTATAAGTTGATAATTATTTTATTATTTGTTAAGTGTTAATTATGATCTAGATTATTAATGTAAAGTAGGATTTAAATGATTATATCACATGAATAGTTTAATATTTAATATTGTTGAAATTTAATAGTGATATATATATTAGTCATTTAGTTGCATGCATTTCTACTCGAATAAAATTATACTTATGTATAATTTTATGTCCTCGTTCAGATTAGGATCATTGGTCGCAGCTGCAAGTTCGAAATATCCAGGTCCGTATAATTATTTAAAATGTTGTATTTTCCCTTGTGGACAACCTGGTCAGCCTGAGCCCAGATTCGACCACCATGCACCGAGTGCAACCGGGGTCAAGGAATTGACTCAGTCTGACACGGGCTACGCCCTTCATAATCAAATAATGGACATGATGGACTGACCCATCAGCCAATAAATTGGACATGGCGGATTGGACTCGCCAGCCAATTACGGACATGGTGGATTGGACTCACCAGCCGATAACGGACATGGCGGATTGGACTCGCCAGCCGGTAATGGACATGATGGACTGACCCATCAGCCAATAAATTGGACATGGCGGATTGGACTCGCCAGCCAATTACGGACATGGTGGATTGGACTCACCAGCCGATAACGGACATGGCGGATTGGACTCGCCAGCCGGTAATGGACATGATGGACTGACCCATCAGCCAATAAATTGGACATGGCGGATTGGACTCGCCAGCCAATTACGGACATGGTGGATTGGACTCACCAGCCGATAACGGACATGGCGGATTGGACTCGCCAGCCAGTAATGGACATGATGGACTGACCCATCAGCCAATAAATTGGACATGGCGGATTGGACTCGCCAGCCAATTACGGACATGGTGGACTGACCCATCAGCCAATAGATGGACATGGTGGACTGACCCATCAGCCAACTAATGGACATGGTGGATTGGACTCACCAGCCGATAACGGACATGGCGGATTGGACTCGCCAGCCAGTAATGGACATGATGGACTGACCCATCAGCCAATAGATGGACATGGTGGACTGACCCATCAGCCAACTAATGGACATGGTGGACTGAACCATCAGCTAATAAATGGACATGTTGGAATGGTCACAACTGCCAATATTATAGATAATGATAGGGAGTTTATGGACTTGTTTTATTTAATTATACAGCTTAGTGGTTAATCACTAACGCGGAATTGCCTCCGCAGGTTAGCAGCTGGAACTAAAGACTAAGAGACGACAGGGTGGTTCTTCTACCAACTCAGGTGGTGAACAGAGAATAAGCGGACTTCTCTTTTACTTTTCTTGTAACGACCCAGCCCAAAGTGCAATGTAATGGGCTAAGTCATTTCTTTAAAATGGGTACCCCGAAAGTTAAAGATCTATAGTCCATTCCCACTTATAAACAGGATCTTCTCCCAGTAGGTATTAGATGTGGGACTAAGTTGAGGGATCTCACAACCACCCACCTTAGGAAATTTCGTCCCCGAAATGCCTATACTTGGCTCGTTGCTAGCCCCAGCCCACGAACTTTCTGGTCCGTGACCGGCAGCCTAGCCAACGTTTCTAATCCAGCCCACCATCTAACACGGAACCAGAGTCGGCTCTGATACCATTTGTAACGACCCAGCCCAAAGTGCAACGTAATGGGCTAAGTTATTTCTTTAAAATGGGTACCCCGAAAGTTAAAGATCTCTAGTCCATTCCCACTTATAAACAGGATCTTCTCCCAGTAGGTATTAGATGTGGGACTAAGTTGAGGGATCTCACATTTCTTGTGTTATAAATGTGGCTATGGGAAACGGTCCAAGACTGTGGGATAATTACTTCATGCATTGTCATTTGAAAAATAAGTTCTTTTGAGTTAGAAATGCTAGACTTATTTGCTTTCATATTATTCATGTAACCTTTTAAGTAACACCCGGTCCAGCTAGGACTGGTTGTTATAGGGTTGGTTTTGTTAAATTTTGAGCAACACCTCGCCAGCAAGGCCCACAATATCGTGAAAAATGGCGGGTCGTTACATATATAATGCTAACTTCATGAACACAGCAGAACAAAATGAGTTATCAAAATATATGATATTATGCCAGTTATTTTTTTAATTTTTATATATAGTGGGTCGTAGAATTAGTTTTAGGCCGTTACCGCGTTAGGACGCGTTGCGGGCAGTTTGGGTGGGTTGATAGTTCTAGAGCATATCATTATGATGTTTTGGTGTTTGTTTGATTTTATGGGATTTTTCCTAATTTTTTGAAGGATTTAATTCGACTTAGTTATTATTCTTGACTCGAGCTAGAGACGAGTCAAGTAATATTTACAAGTTTGCCACCAGCCCATTTCTTCCCTCCCAATGCCTTCTTCCCCATCCAAACCTAGCCGCACCACCCTCCGCTTGTCTTACCGCCACTGTCGACGCCGCCCAGCCGCCAATCGATGCTGCCTAGCCCCGCCAAGGCGTCGCCCTGCTGCCCCGACCAGGCCTGGCCACCATTCGGCCTCCACGACGCCGGACTGCCGCGACTAGCGCTGCCCCCGCGTTGCACTTTCATCGCCGATCATGCTGCCAGCAACTGTCACCACCATGATAAGGTAGTCGCCTCAACACCATCGACTGCCTAGTGACCTTTCCTGACCGGAGAGGAGGTCGTCGCCGCCCAGGTCGGCCGGATTTAGTCACCCACCACCGACCTCTGTTTTAGCTATTTTTTGGTGAGGGACCACCTCCGCTGACCATGTCGATGCCATAGACGCGTCCGGCTCACTGAGCCGGTTCCAATGGTACCCAATACCATTGCTTTCCATCCAGTAGACGCCGTAGGCAATTGTCGCCAGAAAACCGCCGAAAGCTGCCGGAAAACTGCCAAAACCCGCCGGAAAATCGGATTTGCTGGAATTCATCAGATCTTCCGCGGAGCTCATCCAGTCAATCCCAATTAAACTTTCGACACCGATGAGTGCCAAATTCGACCTCCGAGACACGCGATGAAACCCTAGGCATCGCCAATTGCCGATGATGTGAGGTATAATTACCTCCGAGTTAGTTATTTAAAATTGATGATTGTTAGCACAGCATAATAAGATTGATTGATTCCTAGGATAAAAAGTCTCAGCATGAAAGAAGTAATGATATGTATGATATGATTGGTAATGAGTAAATGTTGGTGATCTAAGTAGGTGAATTAACCTGAGCATGTTAATCGAGTACGATGTAACTTAGGAAAAATACAATAAAATTGGTATGAATAGGTTGAATTATAATTAATTTCATACTTATGATTATTGATTGTTGATTGTGACGGATGATTATTACATTGTGTGTGATGTTCATTGAGTTTAATGCATCATTTAGTTAGTGGGCATTAGTATTTACTTTTGATGTGTAGGTACGAAGTAGGAGCTCGCCGCATAGGCACGATGACACGCTTGGAGCTTCTACCAGGTCCGTTTAGGGCTCATCTCTATTTTACGCTCTTCTATTGCATGTTTATCTTATTATTTGCTGGACGGGTTAAGTGGCGTTTTATCGGATCCCACTTAACTCGGGCCATTTAATCCGAACAGTTTTCCGGATTAATAACCCCTCAAGGATGAGATCCCTCGAGGATGATTTCGAAAAACAAGATCCACTACAAGTTGCCTTCGGGCCTATTATATAAATCCCTTCCCAGGCCTATATATATAATTTTATCAAGTTTTCAGTGAGACGAGAGATGGAGAAACAGACTGCACGTACCATGAGCGGATGCCGTGACAGTCAAAGCGGGCTCTGGATTAGTGCAGCGGACTGTTCCATTCCCGAGGGATCCTGACAACTCCGCGTTTGAGTTCCTCACACCCGGAGAACGTGGAGGTTTACGGGTACTGTTTAGTACAGCGCATGTCCGGACTTGTGGTTTAAAGGGTACTAAAGGCGACTGCCTGAGAGTACTCAGCCTTCGTGCTCAAGGCCAGGAGAAATATGGAGGTAAGGAGAGGGCTTAGGATTTGAGACTAGAAAATGAAGTAAGAAAATGCCGAGAGAGGCATCAGCAGCAACAGATCAGTCAGTTCGGGACGCTACCGGGTCTGCAGCCCAGTGGCTCCTCAGTAGGTGCCCTTCAGAGTGTTCACAAGGAGTATATGATGTTTTCTTTCATATGAGAGTTTGCTCTCATGGCCAGCTTGTTATAGTTATTTTATTTTCCGGACCAGTAACACTTGTTACTGACGTGTTTTTATACTATATGTAGGTAAATAATCACGAGTTGGAGGAGCCAGTTTGGACGGAGGAGCACTGTCGTCGCTTGCACACATGTCAGTCGATTGAGTGGTTATATTTTGTTATGATGTTATTATATTGATTGTGATGTGCTTAAATGCTAAAATTTGAGGACATGATGAGATGAAATAGTAAGACATGATGACAGGAAAAGGAAATGTGAATAGATTATGCACCAGAAGTGTGGTGGGTTGAAACCCAAGCTTCTAGAATGAGTATACAACATATCAGACTATATGTGATTGAAATTGTTGATATATGCATATATATATTTGTATATATTATTTTGATAGGGTTGGCCCTAATTGCACTTTTAGGGGAAATTCTGTCTGTTTCACTCTTAGAATTTTTATTGATTTGATTGTTATTATTGTTGGTGTGTAAATTAGTTTGCATGTCATTCATATAGTGTCATAATAGGATTCCTGTGCATTCATTCATGCATGACGAATTGTATCTTCATCTTAAGACGCCGAGATTAGATCCACACGAGTTGGGTTCGGGTTAGCCGACCTAACTTGGGCCTGTAACATGCCGGTTCGGTCCACGAGCATGGACCGGATTGGGGGTGTTACAGAATTGGTATCAGAGCCACTCTCGGTCGATTAAGATGTAAGATATTTTTATATGTGATGTGTGTGCAAAGACTACTCTAAGTCTAGCTGGCAAGTATGTTTCTTTTGGTTTTCTTTTCGTGCAGATCTTTTTTCATAAGTTAGTTGCATAACAGTAGTATTCAAGACTTGATCAGAAGTATGTGGAATTAGACCTTAGTTGAGCTGGCAGGTCATTTCTATGGATTTTTATTGTGACATCAGACTGTTTGTCTGTTAGATGTGAGCAGGGTAATGTTGTAGTGCTAGCAGAGGTAGAATGGGTATAAGATCCCATCTTATACCAGATCTAGATGTGAGCAGGAATCTGACAGGATTGTCATGATAGGCTTAGAGACCCACTAGTTCTGTCCATCGCATAAGTGAATTGGATGATTGACCAGGTGTTCGTGTCTTGCATGTCACCACATTAGTCCTGTTTCCCTGGGACATGGTGTACATGATAGGAATGAGTTAAAAGAAAAGGGGTAACAATAAGGAGCTTGAAGTATAGAGATACTAGTAAGTTAGTTTGCACATGAGATGGACCACTTCCAGAAGATAGTGATGAATGAGGATGAGTGGTGAGGTGGATCAACAGTCTGATGCGCACTTAACCCCCCCCCCCTCTTCCACTAGTTTATGACCTACTGGCAGCAATTTTGGCTTCTTTTGCCAGATTGAGGTCTCGATATGATGAGGAAGAGATCAGGACCACCATTGCCTATGAGATCTAATATTTGACCAGATTCTAAAAGAGATAAGGTACAAGATCAGTGATTGCCGTCTGAGGGCCAGTTAGCACTGATAGAAACAGCCACTCCAGATTTCAGGAGATCAGTGTGGGTTTAGTATAGAGGTACCTTTATGGTACTGATTAGGGTTTACAGTGCAGGTAGATGTTGCAGACTGATCTTCCGATGAGGATTCTACCCCAGCATGAGAGCGATGTAGACAGAGACTTCAAACAGAACAGGCCATGCTGACCAGACAGAGTGATATCAATGTATGCTCATCTTCATTGATAGCCTTGCTTGAGAGTCTACCATAGCGGTAGTAGTCATGTGAGTCAAGATTAGTACTACAAATCGGTACGGGATGGCAGGTCACACACCACTGAAGAGCGGACGAGACACGTGTCAAACCTCACTATGAGTCCCCATAGACTTGAGGGGAGACAATGGTTCTTTGGGTCGTTTGAACCCCGCCCGTTTAGAAGTGCGTGACTAGTACGGTATCTGAGAAACACGTGCCTATTGTTAGCTGATTGAACTAGAGCCACTTAGGAGCCGTTTCTGAGATTCGTCATTGATTGACTGTTCCACAGCCTGATCACCTGTGGCATAGTGAATTATGGTGATCTTAGAGACAAGTCCATAGACCTACCGATATTTTGGCCACCCAGTACGCTACATAGGGATTTCATCTCCCCTACCACTTGCATGACACCTTGACCTCACCATAGATCAGAGGGACATACCTATGTAGCAGGTTTTTCTTAACCTAGTGGATTCCCCTATTTACCTGACGTCAGATACCACATGTGAGGATGAGATAGTCACCTATTGAGAGTTCTTGAGCAGTGTGACTAGATTTCCACGAGATTCAGCCTCCTTTCCTATAACCCAGAGATGTTAGACAGAGTGGAGTTTTCACTTGAGAATTTCCACTCACCCCTTTGTATGTATCAGTTCTACCATCAGTTTATCCAGATGATTGAGATGAGTATACATTGACCAGAGCACATGCCACAGACCAGATGCAGGCTCTACAGACCATGCAGAGTATGTTATCATACTCCTTGAGACACACTGTGTATGTACAGGTGTTCTCGCCTCCTTTCAGCAGTAGTTAGTGGTTGTATAGATAGTCACCTGAGCCGTAGTATGCAGTAGAGTCATAGCAGCTATCCTTGTTCTCTTATAGAACAGAGTGAGATACTTGACTCAGGACCGAGTCAACTAGGACCTAGTGAGCGGTCCAGTTCCTTATATAGGGACACCTGAGAGTTGGATCTAGACTGGCGACAGTGAGCCATGCAGCTCATTAGTTTATACACTCGACCTAGCAGGAGACTCATAGCATACTTTAGGTTGGTTGTAGGACTTAGGAATAGAGTTTCCTGAGAGTACATGTAGGTGACTTTTCACAGATGAGGATTAGAGGGACATGGGTAGATGCTAGCAGGTAGGTCTTACCCTCGATGTAGTTTTCCCAGACATAGCTCAGATTAGAACCTTGCGATACTCTAGAGTATCTGCTTGACCAACCCAGTAGGCCCTTAGGGGTGACCTAGGTTTTCCCGCCGAGTTAGCAGTAGGGATCAGAACAGAAGAGCATGATGATGGTAATGTCAGAACAGGCACAGACAGTAGTAGGGATCAGAACAGAAGAGAATGATGATGGTCATGTCAGGATAGGCACAGATAGCTTAGAAATAGAATGTTTATATTGGCAACATCACAAGCAGAACCCGCCATGACGGCGCAGTTACAGTAAGTGAGGAGGTACATGGCTATCGAAGAGTAGAGGATACAACTGGTGTGTATCTAACTTCCAGGTATTAGTTCAGTAGAACCTCTTTGAGTTGAAATTTTGAGGACGAAATTTTTATAAGGAGGGAAGATTGTAAAACCCACGATTCGAGTCAGGGTTTTATATTCAGAACCGGTTGGTTCGACCGTTATTTTCGAGTCGAGTCAGATTCAGAACACGTGTACTGAGCCGACGCCAGTCGCGTGTATGAGCTATGAGGGTCATGCGTACCCAAGTATATGATGATAACGTCATGAACACAGCAGAACAGAATGAGTTATCAGAATATATGAGAGTATGCCAGTTATTTTTTTTATTTTTATATATAGTGGATCGTAGAATTAGTTTTAGGCCGTTTACCGCGTTAGGATGCGTTACGGGCAGTTTGGGTGGGTTGATAGTTCTAGAGCATATCATTATGATGTTTTGGTGTTTGTTTGATTTTATGGGATTTTTCCCGATTTTTATGGAATTTTTTAGGATTTAATACGACTTAGTTATTATTCTTGACTCGAGCCGGAGACGAGTCAAGTAATATTTACAAGTTTGCCACCAGCCCTTTTCTTCCCTCCCCCGACTGCCTTTCTTCCCCCCAAACCCTAGCCGCGCCACCCTCCGCTTGTCTTATCGCCGACTGTCGATGCCGCCCTAGCCGCCGATCGACGCTGCCTAGCCCCGCCACGGCGTCGCCGTGTCAGCCCCGACTAGGCCCGGCCACCATTCGGCCTCCACGACACCGGACCGCCGCGACTAGCGTAGCGCCCGCGTTGCACTTCTGTCGCCGATCGTGCCGCTGGCAACCATCGCTGCCATGATCTGGTGGTCGCCTCGACACCCTCGACCACCCAGCGACCTTCCCTGACCGGAACGGAGGCCAGTCGCCGCCCAGGCCGGCCGGATCTAGTCACCCACCACGGCCAGCCCCTGTTTTAGCCATTTTCTGGCGAGCCACCACCTCCACCGACCATGTCGATGCCGTAGACGCGTCGGGCTCGCCGAGCCGGTTCCAATGGTACCCAATACCATCACTTTCCAGCCAGTAGACGCCGCCGGCGGTTGTCGTCGGAAAACCGCCGGAAGCTGCCGGAAAACTACTGAAACCTGCCAGAAAACCAGCCTGGAAAATTGGATTCGCTGGAATTTGCCGGATCTTCCGTGGAGCTCATCCAGTCGATCCCAATCAAACTTCGGATGCCGATCGTAAAGACCGTGAAAAAAAAAAAGCAAACGCGGTTCGGGAAGGACCGAACGTGTTATATCCAATACCCGGTAAATTCTACCCGGTTAATTATTATATTTTATTATTTACCCGGTTACCCGGTTAAATATTTTATTCTTTACCCGGTTACCCGGTTAAAGGAATAAAATACGGGTGTTGGTGTGTTTTCACATACCCTAGCCATTTTTGGTGAAGGGACGTCATTTTTCATTTTATAAATTGTGAGGGGGGCGTCATTACGCTCTCATCTTCTTCTCCTCTTCCTTACCGGAGCCGGCATCTTCCTTGCTTGGGTATCCTTCCTATCTCCCTCTTCTTAATTTTCTTGCATGCATATTTTTAATTGATAGTAAGCTTGTTAATCATGGGAATTAAAGTTGTAAATCAACAAGAAAAGAACTAAACTGAACTGAAATTGGAATCCCGTCCATGGCCGAGTAGCCTGAAACTTTGGCAAGATGGGCGACCGTAAGAACAATTGCAAGGCAGTCCCTCACACCCCGACGACCTCTCTTGCTGCTGGCTCGAAGGGGGGCTCGCCACGTCCCTGGTTTTCCGGTGGGTGGCGGAATTGCAGCTGTGAGGGGGCGGAGTTGCAAGGGTGACGGAAGTGGCGACGTTCTGCTGCAATTGATGCTGTAATGGAAGCTTCAGAGGGGTAAACGCCGGTTGTGCTTCGTCGACAGCATCATGGGTTCCATCACAGTAGTTCAGGCCGCCGGAACAATCCACTACAGACCACCTTCTCGCCGGAATTCATGGCAGCGACGTGCAGAAGTGGGGAGGATGACCATACTCCATGCAACATCCAAAGGTGGCTGATCCTTACTGTTTTGAGGCCGGCCTGAGGTCGTGGAACATCTGAATTGGAGCAAGGTGCAAGAAAGGAGGGGTCTTGAGGCTGGGAGAAGAAGAACAGGCCAGGAGTTGGGCGCCATGGTGCAGCACATGGTCGTCTTGGTTAACTGCTGTAAAACACGCACTTTAGGCTTCCAATTGGTTGCTGGAGAAGGTTGAAGTTGAGGGAGGACGTGATTCTAGGTTTGGGTGCCACGAAAAGGGGTGGAGAAGAAGGGCGTGGTCTGGTTTTGGTGCAGAGAAGAGTGGCGACGGGAAGAAGAAGAAGAAGAAGAAGAAGAAGGAGGGTGGCAGTTTTGTAAATATGGGTTGACTCGATACCGACTCGAGTTAAAAATAATACGAACACGTAATAAATCTTTAAAGATAATTATTTTAATGGGTTATTAAACTATAGTCGGGTAGCAATCACTAGCGCCGAACCTAAATACAATAATGAAAATAAATAAAGTTCGAAACTTTATTGAGTCGAATAATTTAAAATAATTGTATTAATAATATTTTTGAATAATACAAATTATTTTAAATAATTTAATCGAACAACTTAATTAATTAAATTGCTATAAATAATAGTAGCGATAAAAAAATTATAACCGTAAACTAAATCATCAAGATCGGGGTTAAGTAATTATCGTCGCAAAGGAAAATTAAATACTTGTTTATTAGTAATAATTATTTTATCAATTGTTAGGTATTATTTATGATTTAGATAATTAATTTAAAATGTAAAGTAGGACTTAAATGATTAAATCACCTGAATAATTTATTATTTAATATTGTTGAATTTTAATAGTGATATATATATTAGTCATTTAGTTGCATGCATTCCTACTCGAATAAAATTATACTTATGTATAATTTTATGTTCTCGTTCAGATTAGGATCGTTGGTCACAGTTGCGAGTTCGAAATATCCAGGTCCATATAATCATTTGAAATGTTGTACTTTCCCTTGTTGGTAGCCCTGGTCGGCCTCAGCCCAGATTCGACCACCATGCGCTGTAACGCAATCGGGGTCAAGGAATTGACTCAGTCCGATACGGGGCCGTACCTTTAAAATTACTATGTTTGTCTGTATAATTATTTGAAATGTTATATTGTCCGTATAATTATTTGGAATGTTGTATTGTCCATATAATCATTTGAAATGCTGTACTTTCCCTTGTTGGCAGCCCTGGTCAGCCTGAGCACAGATTCGACCACCATGCGTTGTAACGCAATCACGGTGAAGGAATTGACTCAGTCTGACACGGGGCCGCACCTTTAAAATTATTGTGTGTGTCCGTATAATTATTTGAAATGTTATATTGTTCGTATAATTATTTGAAATGTTGTATTGTCCGTATAATTATATGAAATGCTATATTTTCTCAAACTGGTATAACTATATGAAATGTTGTATTTTTCCAAATTAGTAGCCTGTGTCGACACTAATCTCAGAATGAGCTGGGAGATGATTTTTAATCTCAGAATGAACTGGGAGACCATGACTAATATCAAAATCAATTGGGAGACCACCTAATCTCAGAATGAGCTGGGAGACGTTTTCTAATCTCAGAATGAGCTGGGAGACAATTTCTAATCTTAGAACGAACTGGGACACCATGACTAATCTCAAAATGAATTGGGAGACCACCTAATCTCAGAATGAGCTGCGAGACAATTTCTAATCTCAAAATGAACTGGGAGACCATGACTAATCTCAAAATGAATTGGGAGACCACCTAATCTCAGAATGAGCTGGGAGACAATGTTCTAATCTCAGAATGAACTGGGAGACCATGACTAACCTCAAAATGAATTGGCGGACCATGACTAATCTCAAAATGAATTGGGAGACCACCTAATCTCAGAACGAGCTGGGAGACGATTTCTAATTTCAGAATGAACTGGGAGACCATTACTAATCTCAAAATGAATTGGGAGACCACCTAATCTTAGAATGAGCTGGGAGACATTTTCTAATCTTAGAATGAGCTGGGAGTCGACTTTTACTAATCTCAGAATGACCTGAGAGACAAGTTACTAATCTCAGAATGACCTGAGGGATAATTACTCTTTACTTGTGTAATAATAATAATAATAATGAGTGAAATGATAAAATGGATTATATTGACTTGTTTCATTTAATTATGCGGCTTTGTGGTTTTATCACTAACGCAGAATTGCCTCCGCAGGTGAGCAGCTTTGGAACTAAAGAATAGAAGTGTGGTTGGTGGTTCTTTTACCAACCCAAGTATATTGAATCAATAATAAAGTTGAACTTCCTTATTATTCTCTTGTGTTATAAATGTGGCTATGGGAAACGGTCCGAGACTGTGAGACGGTTATTTTAATTTTTAGATAACATGATTTATTGTTATGGTTTATATTATATGCTGCAAGACTAGTTGTTGTATTTTAATTCATGTTCTGGAAGGTTACATTAACATTAACTATATTTTAAGTAACACTCGGTCCGGTTCGGACGGGTCGTTACACCGATGAGTGCCGAATTCGAGCTCCGAGATGCACGACGAAACCCTAGTCATCGCCAATTGCTGATGACGTGAGGTATAATTCCCTCTGAGTTAGTTATTTAAAATTGATGATTGTTAGCACAATGTGATAGGATTGATTGATTCCCATGATAAAAGCCTGAGCATGAAAGAAGTAATGATATGTATGATATGATTGGTAATGGGTAAATGTTGGTGATCTAAGTAGGTGAATTAACATGAGCATGTTAATCGAGTACGATGAAACTTATGAAAAATACAATAAAATTGGTATGAATATGTTGAATTAGAATTATTTTCATACTTATGATTATTGATTGTTGATTGTGACGGATGATTATTACATTGTGTGTGATGTTCATTGAGTTTGGTGCATCATTTAGTTAGTGGGCGTTAGTATTTAGTTTTGATGTGTAGGTACGAAGTAGGAGCTCGCCGCCTACGCGCGATGACACGCTTGGAGCTTCCACCAGGTCCCTTTAGGACTCGTCTCTATTTTATGCTCTTCTATTGTATGTTTATTTTATTATTTGCAAGACGGGCTAAGTGGCGTTTTATTGGATCCCACTTAACTCGGGCCATTTAAACGAACAGTTTTCCGGATTAATAACCCCTCGAGGATGAGATCCCTTGAGGATGATTTCGAAAACAAGATCCACCACAAGTTGCCTTCGGGCCTATTATATAAATCCCTTCACATGCCTATATATATAATTTTATCGAGTTTTTAGTGAGACGAGAGATGGAGAAACCGACTACACGTACAATGAGCGGATGCCGTGACTGTCAAAGCGGGCTCTGGATTAGTGCAGTGGACTATTCCATTCCCGAGGGATCCTGACAACTCCGCGTTTGAGTTCCTCACACCCGGAGAACGTGGAGGTGTACGGGTACTATTTAGTACAGCGCATGTCCGGACTTGTGGTTTAAAGAGTACTAAAGGCGACTGCCAAAGAGTACCGGCCTTCGTGCTCAAGTCCAGGAGAAATATGGAGGTAAGGAGAGGGCTTAGGGTTTGAGACCAGAAAATGAAGTAAGAAAATGCCGAGAGAGGCATTAGCAGCAACAGATCAGTAAGTTCGGGATGCTACCGGGTTTGCAGCCCAGTGGCTCCTCAGTAGGTGCCCTTCAGAGTGTTCACAATGAGTATATGATGTTCTCTTTCATATGAGAGTTTGCTCTCATAGCCTGCTTGTTATAGTTATTTTATTTTTCGGACTAGTAACACTTGTTACTGACGTGTTTTTATATTATATGTAGGTAATAATCACGAGTTGGAGGAGCCAATTTGGACGGAGGAGCATTGTCGTCACTTGCACACATGTCAGTCGATTGAGTGGTTATATTTTGTTATGATGTTATTATATTGATGTGATGTGATTAAATGCTAAATTTGAGGACATGATGAAATGAAATACTAAGACATGATGACAGGAAAAGGAAATGTGAATAGATTACACAGCAAAAGTGTGGTGGGTTGAAACCCAAGTTCTAGAATGAGTATACAACATATCAGATTATGTGTGATTGAAATTATTGATATATGCATATATATTTGTATTTATTATTTTGATAGGGTGGACCCGAATTGCCCTTTTAGGGGAAAGTCTGTCTGTTTCACTTTTAGAATTTTTATTGATTTATCGTTATTATTGTTGGTGTGTAAATTAGTTTGCATGTCATTCATATGGTGTCATGATAAGATCCTGTGCATTCATTCATGCATGAGGAGTCGTATCTTCATCTTAAGACGCCGAGATTAGATCCGCACGAGTTGGGTTTGGGTTAGTCAACCTAACTGGGGCCTGTAACATGCTGGTTCGGTTCACAAGAGTGGACCGGATTTGGGGTGTTACAATTGCCCCTTTTCTTTTTGACTTATTCACACAATGTACACCATGTCCCATGGAAGCAGGACTAATGTGGTGACATGCAAAACACAAACACCTCGTCAACATCCAATTCAATCTCAGCTTACCAAACATGTGGACACCACGACTCATCCAAATCTCTTATGCGATGGACAGAACTAGTGGGTCTCAATTCCCATCCCCAAATTCCCGGGCAGCATTCCTGCTGACATCTGCTGACATCTAGATTTTGTATAAGATAGGATCTTATACCCATTCTACCTTTGCTAGCACTACAACATGCCCTGCTCACATCTAATTGACCAAACAGTCTAATAATCATGATAAAACTCCACAGAAAAACAACCCGTCATCTTAACTGAGGTTAGTTCCACATATTTCTGATCAAGCCCTGAATACACTATTATGCAACTAACTTAGGAAAAAAAATCTACATGTAAAGAAAATAAAACAGAAACATACACTCGTGAACCAAACCGGCATGTCATGGGACCCGGTTAAGTTAGTTAAACCTGAACCCAACTTGTGCAGATCTAGTCTCAGGTGTCTTCAAAAATGAAGATACAACTTGCCATGCATGGATGAATGCACAAAACCCTAACATGATACTATATGAATGACATGCAAACCAATTTACACACCAACAACAATTGCGATAAATTAATAAAAATTCTAAAAAATAAAATGGATAGAGTCTCCACTAAAAATGCAATTAGGGGCCACCCCATGTCAAATCAACATATGCAAATATATATATATATATATATATATATATATATATATATATATATCAAACAACTTCATTCACACAAAATCTAATCTGTTGTAAACTCATTTTGAATGTGTAAAGACCGTGAAAAAAAAAAATTGGATGCGGACGCTGATCCGGGAAGGACCGAACGTGGTTTGGGAAGGACCGAACGTGTTATATTCTTTACCCGGTTAATTATTTACCCATTTTATTATTTACCCGGGTAAATGAAATACGGGTCTAGGGGTGTTTTCACATACCCTAGCCGTCATTTTCATTTTTATAAATTTGAAAGAGGACGTCATTTTTCACATACGGGTGTAGGGGCGTCTTCCTCACCTTAGCCGCCTAGTTCTCCTCTTCCTTGCCGGTGTTTCTTCCTTGCTTGGGTATCCTTCCTATCTCCCTCTTCTTAATTTTCTTGCATGCATATTTTTAATTGATAGTAAGCTTGTTAATCATGGGAATTAAAGTTGTAAATCAACAAGAAAAGAACTAAACTAAACTGAAATTGGAATCCCGTCCATGGCCGAGTAGCCTGAAACTTTGGCAAGATGGGCGACCGTAAGAACAATTGCAAGGCAGTCCCTCACACCCCGACGACCTCTCTTGCTGCTGGGTCGAAGGGAGGGCTCGCCACGTCCCTGGTTTTCCGGTGGGTGGCGGAATTGCAGCTGTGAGGGGGCGGAGTTGCAAGGGTGACGGAAGTGGCGACGTTCTGCTGCAATTGATGCTGTAATGGAAGCTTCAGAGGGGTAAATGCCGGTTGTGCTTCGTCGACAGCATCATGGGTTCCATCACAGTAGTTCAGGCCGCCGGAACAATCCACTACAGACCACCTTCTCGCCGGAATTCATGGCAGCGACGTGCAGAAGTGGGGAGAACGACCATACTCCATGCAACGTCCAAAGGTGGCCAATCTTTCCTGTTTTGATGCCAGCCTGAGGTCGTGGAACATCTGAATTGGAGCAAGGTGCAAGAAAGGAGGGGTCTTGAGGCTGGGAGAAGAAGAACAGGCCAGGAGTTGGGCGCCATGGTGCAGCACATGGTCGTCTTGGTTAACTGCTGTAAAACACGCACATGAGGCTTCCTCGCTTGCTGATTTTATCTTGTTGTTGATGCTTTGTTGGGATGTTTAGATGGTGGTTCAATTGGGTGCCAAGATAAGGGTTGGAGGAGAAGGATGAACCTGTTTTTGGAGAAGAGAAGAATGGCGACGGGAAGAAGAAGAAGAAGAAGAAGAAGAGGTGGCAGTTTTGTAAATATGGGTTGACTCGATACCGACTCGAGTTAAAAAATAATACTAACTCGTAATAAATCTTTAAAAATAATCATTTTAATGGGTTATGGTTAAAGCTACTAAACTAATTAATTATTGGACGAAATGGACATGGACATAAGTAATAAAAAATACGGTAATGATAAACGGTCGATAATTAATCAGCATACTATAAGTGATTAATTTTAAATTGGATGTTTATAAGGGATTAATAAAATAAAGATTTTACCTTTACAATATTAAATTTAATATTAGGTAAATAAAGTGATTATTTTAATAACGAGTCAGTAATGTAGAAAATGGGTTATTAAACTATAGTCGGGTAGCAATCACTAGCGTCGAACCTAAATAGCATAATGAAAATAAATAAAGTTCGAAACTTTATAGAGTCGAATAATTTAAAATAATTGTATTAATAATATTTATAAATTAAAATAATACAAATTATTTTAAATAATTTAATCGAACAACTTAATTAATTAAATTGCTATAAATAATAGTAGCGATTAAAAATTATAACCGTAAACTAAATCATCAAGATCGGGTTAAGTAATTATCACTAATAATAATAATTAAATACTTGTTTATAAGTTAATAATTATTTTATCATTTGTTAAGTGTTAATTATGATTTAGATAATTAATTTAAAATGTAAAGTAGGACTTAAATGATTATATCACATGAATAATTTAATATTTAATATTGTTGAAATTTAATAGTGATATATATATATTAGATCATTTAGCTGCATGTATTCCTACTCGAATAAAATTATACTTATGTATAATTTTATGTTCTCGTTCAGATTAGGATCATTGGTCGTAGCTGCGAGTTTGAAATATCCAGGTCCGTATAATCATTTGAAATGTTGTACTTTCCCTTGTTGGCAGCCCTGGTCAGCCTGAGCCCAGATTCGACCACCATGCGCTGTAACGCAATTGGGGTCAAGGAATTGACTCAGTCCGACATGGGGCCGCACCTTTAAAATTACTATGTGTATCCGTATAATTATTTAAAATGTTGTATTGTCCGTATAATTATTTGAAATGTGTATTTTCCCAAACTGGTATAATTATATAAAATGTTGTATTTTCCCAAACGTGGTATAACTATATGAAATGTTGTATTTTCCCTAATCTGGTAGCCTTGTCGGCACTAATCTCAGAATGAGCTGGGAGACAATTTCTAATCTCAGAATGAACTGGGAGACCATGACTAATCTCAAAATGAACTGGGAGACCACCTAATCTCAGAATGAGCTTGAGAGATAATTTCTAATCTCAGAATGAACTAGGAGACCATGACTAATCTCAAAATGAATTGGGAGACCACCTAATCTCAGAATGAGCTGGGAGACAATTTCTAATCTCAGAATGAACTGGGAGACCATGACTAATCTCAAAATGAATTGGGAGACCACCTAATCTCAGAATGAGCTGGGAGACGACTTTTACTAATCTCAGAATGACTTGAGAGACAAATTACTAATCTCAGAATGGCCTGAGAGATAATTACTAAAGACTTGTGTAATAATAATAATAATAACGAGTGAAATGATAATAGGGATTATATTGACTTGTTTCATTTAATTATGCAGCTTAGTGGTTTTATCACTAACGTAGAATTGCCTCCGCAGGTGAGCAGCATTGGACTGAAGAATAGAAGTGTGGTTGGTGGTTCTTTTACCAACCTAGGTATGGTGAATCGATGATAAAAATTGGACTTCCTTATTATTCTCTTGTGTAATAAATGTGGCTATGAGAAACGGTCCGAGACTGTGGGACAGTTATTTTATATTTTAAGAACATGTTTATGTTATGATTTATTTATGTTGCAAGACTTATTTGTCTGTATTTAAATTCATGTTCTGGAATGCTACATTTACATTAACTATATTTTTGAGTAACACCCAGTCCGGTTAGAGCGGGTCATTACACTGAAGCTTGGGTCTTGACCCACCTGTGTAGTCTATTCACATTTCACATCATATCGTCATGTCTTAGCACTTGATCACATCATACCATCATGTCTTAGCATTTAATCACATCATTCTCAATATAATAACATCATAAACAAAATATTAACTACTTTATCGGCAGACTTGTATGTGCAACTGACATCATTGCTCCTCCGTCTAGGCTGGCACATCCAACACATAATTATCATCTACATATAGTATAAAAACACGTCAGTAACAAGCGTTACTGGTACAAAATATAACTATAACAAACTGGCTATGAGAGCAAACTCTCATATGAGAGAAAACATTCGTATACTTCTTGTGAGCTCTCTGAAGGGCACCTACTGAGGAGCCACTAGGGCTGCAAACCCACTAGCATCCCGAAATGTCTGCTTTGCTGATGCATCTTTCTGCATTTTTCTCTGTACTTAACATTACCCTTAAATCTCCACATTCTCTGGGTGTGAGGAACTCAAATGCGGAGTTGTCAGGATCCCTTACGAATGGAACAGTCCGCTCACTAATCTACTGCCCGCTTTGACTGTTACGTACATCCGCTCATGGTACGTGCAAGTCGATTTTACCATCTCTCGTCTCACTAAAAACTCGATAAAATTATATATATAGGCTTAGGAAGAGGAGTTTGTATAATAGGCCTGAAGGCAACTTGTGGTGGATCTTGTTTTTGAAATTATCCTTGAATGATCTCATCCTCGAGGGTTATTAATCCGGAAAATTACTCGGCTAAATGGCCTGAGTTAAGTGGGATCCGATAAAATGTCACTTAACCCATCTTATAGGCATTAAAACAAACGTACAATAGAATAAAGTATAAAACAAAGATGAGTCTTAAACATACCTGGTGGAAGCTCCAAGCATATCCTCGCACCTAGGCGGCGAGCTCCTACTCCATACCTACACATCAAATCTAGAAGCTAACACTCGCTAACTAAATGATGCATTAAACTCGTCATGATCAACACACTCACAATACAAACAATATCCATCAACAGTCAAACAGTTATCAGTGTAGAAATAACTCTAGCTCATCCTATTCATACCTATTTCATTATATTTTCTAAGTTACGTTGTAGTTGATTAGCATGCTCAGATTTAATTTACCTCATTAGATCACTTAACATTCGTTCACTACTAATCACATCATGCAACTTATCACTTCATTCATAGTCAGATATTTATCACGACAATTAATCAATCCTAGCATGCTATGCTAAGAATCATCAATTTTAAATAATTAAATCAGAGCTAATTATACCTCTCATCGTTGACAATCGACGACAGTTACGGTTTTGTCGCACGTCTCAAAACTCGAATTCGGCGCTCGTCAGTGTCTAAAGTATGATTGGGTTTGACTACATGAGCTCCGCAAAAGATCCACTGAATTCCAGCGAATCCAGTTTTCCACTAGGGTTTTTGGCTGATTCTGAAGGTTTTCCGGCGACTGATAAGATGGTAGTGGTATAGGGTACAGTTGGCACCGGCTCGACGAGCTCGACCCAATGGTGGTGATGGTGAGGACAATAGCGGCGGCAAAGACCGCAGGCAGTGGCGTCGAGGTCGGTCGAGGAGGTCTGTCTCTCCGATCGGGCCCACGGCCAGCCTCAGCGGCGGTGCTAGGTAGGGGGAAATACCGGGGAGGTTGAGGGAGTGGTTGTCGGTGTCACGGGGGCGGCGATGCGGCCCAGACGGCGGTGAATCAACTCAGGGAACTTCACGCATTCGTGGGGCGATTCCGACGTCGTGGTGGCCAGACGATGGCCGGGGTTGGGTAGGGCGGCACGGCAACGATGCGCCGGGGCTTGGCGGTGATGATCGGTGGTGGTGACAAGTAGAGGGGTGGCACAGCAAGGGTTTGGACAAGGAAGAGAAGTGTTGGGGTATTCTCAACTCAAACCAAAGGCTGAACCAATCAGTTCACAAGTATAAAACCCTGACTCAGATTGTGGGTCTTACACTGTGTGTGAATGTAGAAAAACTTGGGTAGGAGGAGCATACGGCTCATACAGCACGAAGAACCTACGCGAAGATTAGGTGTTAGGATATGATGCCCTAGCAACTAATGATATTTTAGTATTTAATTTTCTTTGAGGGGTATGTGGAACATATTACCATGGCCCAATGGTTATGTTATCACACTCACTTGTATTCAAAATCAAGTCACCTAATTCAATCAATGAAACTAAATATAAGAACTAGAGCACATCATAGGATTTTTTAAGTACTCAACCTCTTAGCTGCATTGAATGTGCTACCCTCTTGTAGCAGAAAGTGATCATTATATTTTTATGTCACATCTTAATCACAGGGGAGGTTCTGCCTCTATTGTGACACAGAGTGCTTATATAGGAACTCTAAGTTTAAGATCTATCCTATGTTATATGATTTTGTATGTTTCTATAAATGCCATGTAATGTGTCCATCTTAAGCCACCTAGAGAGTTGAGAACTGCTTCCGTAAAATTTGTACGTGATAGCCCAATGTGTAGTTTTTCAAATTATAATAACACGATTTGGTCCATCCCTTCGGGCCAAATTAGGGTGTTACACGAAATTTACTTAAAGTAGGCAGAATGTAAGATTTTCAAATAGTTAATCTCACATCTAATACTTACCTGAAAAAGATCAAGTATATTAGTTGGGATGTATTTATGATCTTAAACTTTGATTAATTACTTTTGAAGAAGCAATTAAGCTCATTCGTTTGTACTTGGGCAAAGTCATTACAAATTATTTGGGTGGAATGTAAAATCCCTCAAATATTAGTTCCACATTCTATATCTACAGAGGTAAGATCCACTATATTAATGAAGATGTGCTTAGGATCTTCAACTTTTGGTAAACAACTTTCGAAGAAATGACTAAATTCATCAATTTGTACTTAGGTGAGGTAATTATATATATATATATATATATATATATATATATATATATATATATATTGTAACACCCCAAATCCGGTTCACGCTCGTGAACCAAACCGGCATGTTACAGGCCCCGGTTAGGTCGGCTAACCCGAACCCAACTCGTGCGGATCTAATTTTGGCGTCTTAAGATGAAGATACGACTCGTCATGCATGGATAAATGCACAGAATCCTAACATGATACTACATGGATGACATGCAAACTAAATTACACACCAATACAATTACGATCAAAATCAGCATAAAAATTCTAAAATAACAACGGACAGAATCTCCCCTAAAAGTGCAATTAGGGGCCACCCTGTCAAAATAATATATATAAATATATATATATATGCATGTATCAACAATTTCATTCACACAGAATCTAATCTACTATACACTCATTTTGAAGCTTGGGTTTCAACCCACCACACTTCTACTGCGCAATCTATTCACATTTCCTTTTCCTGTCATCATGTCTTAGTATTTCATCTCATCATGTCCTCATATTTTAGCATTTAATCACATCACATCAATATAATAACATCATAACAAAATATAACCACTCAATCGACTGACATGTGTGCAAGCGACGACAGTGCTCCTCCGTCCAAACTGGCTCCTCCAACTCGTGATTATTACCTACATATAGTATAAAACAGTCAGTAACAAGTGTTACTGGTCCAGAAAATAAAATAACTATAACAAGCTGGCTATGAGAGCAAACTCTCATATGAAAGAAAACATCATATACTCCTCGTGAACACTCTGAAGGGCACCTACTGAGGAGCCACTGGGCTGCAGACCCGGTAGCATCCCGAACTGACTGATCTGTTGCTGCTGATGCCTCTCTCGGCATTTTCTTACTTCATTTTCTGGTCTCAAATCCTAAGCCCTCTCCTTACCTCCATATTTCTCTTGGCCTTGAGCACGAAGGCCGAGTACTCTCAGGCAGTCGCCTTTAGTACCCTTTGAACCACAAGTCTGGACATGCGCTGTACTAAACAGTACCCGTAAACCTCCACGTTCTCTAGGTGTGAGGAACTCAAACGCGGAGTTGTTAGGATCCCTCGGGAATGGAACAGTCCGCTGCACTAATCCAGAGCCCGCTTTGACTGTCACGGCATCCGCTCATGGTACGTGCAGTTGGTTTCTCCATCTCTCGTCTCACTGAAAACTCGATAAAATTATATATATAGGCCTGGGAAGGGATTTATATAATAGGCCCGAAGGCAACTTGTGGTGGATCTTGTTTTCGAAATCATCCTCGAGGGATCTCATCCTCGAGGGGTTATTAATCCGGAAAACTGTTCGGTTAAATGGCCCGAGTTAAGTGGGATCCGATAAAATGCCACTTAACCCGTCCTGCAAATAATAAAATAAACATACAATAGAAGAGAACGTAAAACAGAGACGAGTCCTAAACGGACCTGGTAGAAGCTCCAAGCGTGTCATCGTGCCTAGGCGGCGAGCTCCTACTCCGTACCTACACATCAAAACTAAATACTAACGCCCACTAACTAAATGATGCATCAAACTCAACATGACCAATACACACTCACAATACAACCAACATCAATCAACAATCAAATAATCATAAGTATGAAAGGAATTCTAACTCCTATTCATACCAATCTTATCGTGTTTTTCTAAGTTACGTCGTAATCACTTATCATGCTCTCATTAGATCACTTACTCTTCATTCACACTTAATCTCATCATGCAACTCATCGTTTCATCCATAATTAAGCATTAATCACATCAATAAACCAACCCTAGCATGCTGTGCTAACAATCATCAAGTTTAAATTATAAATTCGGAGGTAATTATACCTCACGTCGTCAGCAATCGGCGACGATTAGGGTTTTGTCGCGTGTCTCGGAGCTCAAATTTGGCGCTCGTCGGCGTCCAAAGTTCGATCAGGTTCGACTAGATGAGCTCCGCGGAAGATCTGGCGAATTCCAGCAAATCTGGTTTTCGGCAGGTTTCGGTGGTTTTCCGACAGCTTTCGGTGGTTTTCCGGCGACAACCGCCGGCGGCGTCTACTGGCTGGAAAGCAAGTGGTATTGGGTACCATTGGAACCGGCTCAGCGAGCCCGACGCATCTACGACGTCGACATGGTCGGTGGAGGTGGCGGCTCGCCGGAAAATGGCTAAAACAGAGGCGGCGGCGATGGGTGACTCGATCCGGCCGGCCTGGGCGGCGACGACCTCTGCTCCGGTCAGGGAAGGTCACTGGGTGGTTGAGGGTGTCGAGGCGACCTCCCAATCAAGGTGGTGATGGTCGCTGGCGGCGCGATCAGTGACGGAAGCACGACTTAGAGACTTGATGACATTACCATCATCATGATCTTCTTTTCTGATCCCTACTGCTAGCTCAGCAGGAAAACCTAGGTCACCCCTAAGGGCCTACTGGGTTGGTCAAGCAGATACTCTAGAGTATCGCAAGGTTCTAATATGGGCTATGTAAGGGAAAACTATGTCGAGGGTAAGACCACCTGCTAACATCTACCCATCTCCCTGAACATCATCTATGTGAAAAGTCAACTACATGTACTCTTAGGAAACTCCATCCTAGGTCCTACAACCATCCTAACATGTGCTATGAGTCTCCTGCTGGGTACGGGTGTCTAGGATGTTGAGCTGCACGGCTGACTGACGCCAGTCTAGATCCAACTCTCAGGTGTCCCTGTATAAGGAACTGGATCACTCACTGGGTCCTAGTTGACTCGGTCCTGAGTCAGTATCTCACTCTATTCTATAAGAGAACAAGGATAGTTGTTATGACTCTACTGTATACTATGTCTCTGGTGGCTATCTATACAACTACTAACTACTGATGAAAGGAGGTGAGAACACCTGTACATACATAGCGTGTCTCAAGGAGTATGATAACATACTCTGCATGGGACTGTAGAGTCTGCATCTGGCCTATGGCATGTGCTCTGTGATCTTGTCAATGTATACTCATCTCAATCCTCTACATAAACTGAAGGTAGGACTAATACATACAAAGGGGTGAGTGAAAATCCTTAAGTGAAAACTCTACTTTGTCTGACATCTCTAGGTTATAGGAAGAGAGACTGAATCTCGTGGAAACCTAGTCACACTGCACAAGAACTCTCGATAGGTGACATCTCATCCTCACATGTGGTATCTAACGTCAGGCAAATAAGGAAATCCACTAGGTTAAGAAAAACCTGCTACATAGGTATGTCCCTCTGACCTATTGTGAGGTCAAAGTGTCATGCAAGTGGTAGGGGAGATGAAATCCCTATGTAGCATACTGGGTGGCCAAAATATTGGTAAGTCTATGGACTTGTTTCTAAGACCACCATGATTCACTATGCAACAGGTGATCAGGCTATGGAATAGTCAATCAATGATAAATCTCAGAAACGGCTCCTAAGTGGCTCTAGTTCAATCAGCTAATAGTATGCACGTGTTTCTTGATACCGTACTAGTCATGCACTTCTAAACGTGCGGGGTTCAAACGACCCAAAGAACCCACTGTCTCCCCTCAAGTCTACGGGGACTCATAATGAGGTTCGTCGTGTCTCGTCCGCTCTTCAATGATGTGTGACCTGCCGTCCCGTACCGATTTGTAGCACTAATCTTGACTCATATGACAACTACCACTGTGGTCGACTCTCAAGCAAGGCTATCAATCAAGATGAGCATACATTGATATCACGTTGTTTGAAGTCTCTGTCTACATTGCTCTCATGCTGGGGTGAAATCCTCATCAGAAGGCCGGTCTGCAAACATCTTCCTACACTCTAAACCCTAATCAGTACCATGAAGGTACTTCTATACTCAGGTTAAGGCTCAAGCCTATGGTTCAAGGTGAGAACCTAATTGTGCTGGTGAAACACAAGGGAATCACTATCCTTCTAAAGGACACTTCCTCACTAACCCTCTATCTATGCCCATACTCTAATACAAGTCAAACGCCTATCGTCTACTGGTCTAGAAAATAAAATAGCTATAACAATGTAATGACCCGCCCGAACCAGACCGGGTGTTACTAAAAAATATAAGTAATGTAAATGTAACATTCTAGAACATGAATTGAATTACAACAAATAAGTCTCGCAACATATAATATAAATCATAACAATAAATCATGTTCTCTAAAATATAAAATAACTGTCCCACAGTCTCGGACCGTTTCCCATAGCCACATTTATAACACAAGAGAATAATAAGGAAGTCCAAGTTTTATTATCGATTCACCATACCTAGGTTGGTAAAAGAACAACCAACCACACTTCTATTCTTCAGTCCAATGCTGCTCACCTGCGGAGGTAATTCTGCATTAGTGATAAAACCACTAAGCCGCATAATTAAATGAAACAAGTCAATATAATCCCTATTATCATTTCACTCATTTTTATTATTATTATTACACAAGTCTTTAGTAATTATCTCTGAGGTCATTTTGAGATTAGTAATTTGTTTCTCAGGTCCCAGCTCATTCTAAGTTAGGTGATCTCCCAATTCATTTTGAGATTAGTCATGGTCTCCCAATTCATTTTGAGATTAGTCATGGTCTCCCAGTTCATTCTGAGATTAGAAATTGTCTCCCAGCTCATTCTGAGATTAGGTGGTCTCCCAATTCATTTTGAGATTAGTCATGGTCTCCCAGTTCATTCTGAGATTAGAAATTATCTCCCAGCTCATTCTGAGATTAGGTGGTCTCCCAATTCATTTTGAAATTAGTCATGGTCTCTCAGTTCATTCTGAGATTAGAAATTGTCTCCCAGCTCATTCTAAGATTAGGTGGTCTCCCAATTCATTTTGAGATTAGTCATGGTCTCCCAATTCAGTTCTGAGATTAGAAATTGTCCCCCAGCTCATTCTGAGATTTGTGCTGACAAGGCTACCGGTTTGGGAAAATACAACATTTCATATGGTTATACCAGTTTGGGGAAGTACAACATTATATATAGTTATACCAGTTTGGGAAAATACACACGTTTCAAATAATTATACAGTACCTGGATATTTCGAACTCGCAGCTGCGACCAGTGATCCTAATCTGAACGAGAACATAAAATTATACACTAAGTATAATTTTATTCGAGTAGGCATGCATGCAGCATATCATGTAACAATTCAAAAATATTAAATATTAAATTCTCAACAAATTTAGTGGGATAATTAATTATTCATGTGATATAATCATTTAAGTCCTACTTTAAAATTTAATTAATTATCTAAGTCATAATTAATACCTAACAGTTGATAAAATAATTATTACTAATAAACAAGTATTTAACTTTCTTTGCGGTGATAATTACTTACCCCCGATCTTGATGATTTAGTTGACAATTATAATTTTTAATCGCTACTATTATTTATAGCAATTTAGTTAAATAAGTTATTCAATAAAATTATTTAAAATAATTTTTATTATTTTAATTCATAAATATTATTAATACAATTATTTTAATTTATTAGACTTTACAAAGTTTCGAACTGTATTTATTTTCATGATGCTATTTAGGTTCGGCGCAGTGATTTGTACCCAACTATAGTTTAATAACCCATTTTCTATATTACTGACTCGTATTAAAATAATCACTCAGTTTACCTAAAATTTAATTTTATATGGTAAAGGCAAAGTCTTTTGTTTATTAATTACTTATAACCGTCTAACTTAATTTAATCGCTTGTTTTGCCAGTTGAATATTGACCTTTTACCGTTTTTTATTACTCGTGGTGATTTAGTACAATAATTAATTAGTTTAGTAACTTTACCCATAACCCATTAAAATGATTATTTTTAAAGATTTATTACGAGTTCGTATTATTTTTAACTCGAGTCGGTATCGAGTCAGGTGTTATTTACGAGTTGGTATTATTATTTAACTCGAGCTGTGTCGAGTCAAGCATTATTTACAAGTTTGCCACCCAAGGTAATTTTCTTCTTCTTCTTCTTCCCTGGCGCCATCCCCTATTCCCGACAGCAGCCGCCCTCCAGCCGCCGCCGGCGATCGTCTCCGGCCGGCGTCAATCGTCGCCGCCCAGCCCTGCCATGCCGTTGCGGTGTCGCCCCGGCCAACTCCGGCCGCCTTCCAGCCGCGGCGACGCCTGCATCGCCTGCCTAGTGGCGCACTCGCATCGCCGATTCCACCGCCGGCGAGCGTCGCCGCCTCAATTGGGTGGTCGCCTCGACACCCTCGACCCCCTATCGACCTTCCCCGGCCAGATTGGAACCCGTCGCCACCCAGGACGGCCGGATTTCTTCACCCACCGCCATCGCCTCTGTTTTTGCCGCCGTCCTCTATTTTCGGCCATTTACCACCCCAGGCCGGCATCCACACACGTGAGATCGACCCTACACTGATCGACAAAGAGAGTAGGATCATCTTCCGACGTCGGAATGACCGTCGCCACCGATTCCCGGCGAAACTTTGCCTGTGCTTGCCCATCTCGCCGAAACAGGGGACTTGTCGGCCAACAGTCGTGTTTAGTTTCTTTCTTGTTGATTTTAAACTTTAATCCTCACGATTATAAAGCTTATTATCAAATTAAAATATGCATGCAAGAAAATTAAGAAGAGGGAGATAGGAAGAATACCTAAGCAAGGAAGAAACACCGGCAAGGAAGAGGAGAACTAGGCGGCTAAGGTGAGGAAGATGCCCCTACACCCGTATGTGAAAAATGACGTCCTCTTTCAAATTTATAAAGATGAAAATGACGGCTAGGGTATGTGAAAACACCCCTAGACCCGTATTTCATTTAACCGTGTAAATAATAAAATGGGTAAATAATTAACCGGGTAAAGAATATAACACGTTCGGTCCTTCCCAGACCGCGTTCGGTCCTTCCCGGACCGCGTCCGCGTCCATTTTATTTTTTTTTCACGGTCTTTACAATCACCCCAACTTGGAAATATTTCGTCCCTGATTTTTCCTTGTCATTTCTTGTTCAGTCTCCCATGTAGCTTCCTCTGACCCCTGATTTTTCCACAATACTTTTGCCAAAGGAATTTCCTTGTTCCTGAGTGTCTTTATTTCTCTTGCCAGGATGCGGATCGGCTTTTCCTCGTAGGTTAAATTTGATTATAGCTCTAAGTCTTCAAAATAGGTGATGATATGAACTTCATCTTGTACATATTTCTTTAGCATTGACACATGGAAAACATTGTGTACTACCACTAGGTTCGGTGGTAATGCTAGTCTATATGCACAATTTCCAACTCGATCCAGGATTGGAAACGGTCCTATGAATCTTGGCTTCAACTTCCCTGATATTTTAAATCTGATCACCCCCTACGTAGGAGATGTCTTTAGGTACACAAACTCCCCAACTTGGAACTCTAT
>JAURVB010014110.1:0-174412 GCA_033002965.1 Piper betle | reverse complement strand
GCTACTCTCAGCACTTCTTTTTCAGTACTTCTCGTGAAACTTTATCCTAAGCCCTCTCCGTACCTCCATATCTCTCCTGGCCTTGAGCACGAAGGCCGAGTACTCTCAGGCAGTCGCCTTTAGTACCCTTTGAACCACAAGTCCGGACATGCGCTGTACTAAACAGTACCCGTAAACCTCCACGTTCTCCGGGTGTGAGGAACTCAAACGCGGAGTTGTCAGGATCCCTCGGGAATGGAACAGTCCGCTGGCACTAATCCAGAGCCCGCTTTGACTGTCACGGCATCCTCTGCATGGTACGTGCAGTCGGTTTCTCCATCTCTCGTCTCACTGAAAACTCGATAAAACTATATATATAGGCCTGGGAAGGGATTCATATAATAGGCCCGAAGGCAACTTGTGGTGGATCTTGTTTTCGAAATCATCCTCGAGGGATCTCATCCTCGAGGGGTTATTAATCCGGAAATATTCGATTAAATGGCCCGAGTTAAGTGGGATCCAATAAAACGCCACTTAACCCGCCCTGCAATAATAAAATAAACATACAATAGAAGAGCGTAAAACAAGACGAGTCCTAAACGGACCTGGTAGAAGCTCCAAGCGTGTCATCGCGCCTAGGCGGCGAGCTCCTATTCCGTACCTACACATCAAAACTAAATACTAACGCCCGCTAACTAAATGATGCATCAAACTCAACACAATTAAACACAGAATCATCATCAAAATAACCATCAAATAATTATAAGAATAAATAATCCTAACTCAACTACTCATACCATATCTTATTCTGTTCTTCTAAGTTGCATCGTACTAGATTAACATGTTCATACACAATTCATCTCATTAGATCACTTCATTCACTAATAATCTCATCATGCACATCTTTACTTTATTCATGGTCAAGACATTAATCATGATAATTAATTAACCCTAGCATGCTATGCTAACAATTATCATCAATTTTAAATAAATCAATCGGAGGTAATTATACCTCACGTCGTCGGCAATCGGCGACGGCTAGGGTTCCGTCGCGCGTCTCGGAGCTCAAATTCGGCGCTCATCGGCGTCCGAAGCTCGATCGGGCTCCACTGGGTGAGCCCCGCGGAAGATCCGGTGAATTCCGGCGAATTCCAGAAATTCCGATTTTTCCGGCGGTTTTCCGGCAGCTAATGGCGGTTTTCCGGCGACTTCCGGTGGTTTTCCGGCGACAATCGCCATCGGCGTCTACTAGCTGGATAGGGGTCATATAGGGTACCATTGGAACCGGCTCGGCGAGCCCGACTCATCTATGAGGTCGACGCGGTCGGCCGAGGCGGTGGCTCGCCGGAAAAAGGCTAAAACAGAGCCGGCGGCGATGGGTGGCTCGATCCGGCCGCCCTGGGCGGCGCTGGCCTCCGTGCCGGTCGGGGAGGGTCGCTGGAGGGCTGAGGGTGCTGAGCCGACCTCCTGATCATGGCGGCGACGATCGCCGGCGGCGCAATCGCCGACGAAAACGGAACGCGGCGCGGCAATTGGCGAGGCGTTCCGGCGTCGCGGCGGCCACATGGTGGCCGGGGCTGGTCGGGGCGGCACGGCGACGCCGTCGTCGGGCTAGGCGGCGACCATCGACTGCCGGGCGGCGGCGGCAGCGGCGGCGGCGGCGACGCGCAGTGGCGGCGCGTCGAGGTAAGGGTTTCGGGAAGAAAAGCAATGGTCGGGGGTGTGTGTGGTGGCAAACTCGTAAATATTACTTGACTCGTCTCCGACTCGAGTCAAAATAATATTTAAGTCATAAAAAAAATTCCAAAAAATTTGGGAAAAATCCTATAAAATCAAACAACACAAAAAAATCATAATGATATGCTCTAGAACTATCAACCCACCCAAAATGCCCGTAACGCGTCCTAACGCGGTAAACGGCCTAAAACTAATTCTACGATCCACTATATATAAAAATAAAAAAAATCACTGGCATACTCTCATATATTCTGATAACTCATTCTGTTCTGCTGTGTTCATGACGTTATCATCATATACTTGGGTACGCATGACCCTCATAGCTCATACACGTGACCGGCGTCGGCTCGGTACACGTGTCCTGAAACTGACTCAACTCGAAAATAACGGTCGACCCGACCGGTTCTGAATATAAAACCCTAACTCGAATCGTGGGTTTTACAGTAGCCACCCTCGCGCGCCCTCCCTCGGCCCCCTGCCGCCACCCCGCCGCACCGCGCCCTCCCCTGTCGCCGCCGCCCCCTGGCCGTCGCCGTGGCCGGGCACCCTTCCCGCCCCTCCGCCGTCGCTCGCTCGCGGCGACACCGGCGGCCTTTTTTTATTTTTTTATCTTGGACGTTGCATGCTAATCCAACGGCCAAGATCAAACTCCAGCACAACCAAGATGGCTGTGCTGAGTAAAGGAAAAGTTTTTCCTTATAATTTTAAAATTAATAGGGTTGAATAGTAATATTCCTTCAATATTATTTACAAAATTAGTTTTTTTAAAAGAACCTTCATTATAGATAACAAAACAAAATTTTAATCTTGTAACAATGAAACTTGAAAAGAACCAATGATTCACTCGAACTTGCTAATCATACTCGATTCGTAACTCAAATTAAAAAGAAACTCAACTAGATCCTTATAACACGATACTTAATTGTTTATCAAACAAACCGATTCAAATTAGGTAAAACTCAATCTAATTTGGTTTGTGCCCAACCCTAGATGTTGAAGAAAAAAACTCTTATAAACGCCAAAGAGGCATGCTATAAATCTAGTAATTTTCTTTTAATTTCTCCCAATCTATTTAATTGCATGTGGGATATGGATAAAATGTGTTAACTATATAGAATTCTTCTACTGCCTCTTAATATTTTGCTACAAATGAGGGGTAGTTGAGAAATTTCAAATTAAAAATAATTAAGTGCTTGTATGTAGTCACGTTATTAGATTTTACAAGTTGTACATAACAGTAAAGACATGCAGAGACTAAAAAAAAAATCATATGAGGATGCTTATTTATTTATTCCACTGCATGAATGGACTTGAAAGCTATAAGTTTAAGAATAACATCACACATTTATATAAAATCAAAATTGGTTTGGCAGGTGAAAAAGAGCAGAGATGCTGGATTATGCGATCAAAACATAATCTAAATGAGTGGATTTTCTTGTGTAAGTCTTTGTGATCGCTTCCCGCGAGGAATCAAAAAAATTTTCGCTCCAAATTAACTTTCTTAAATAATGAATTAGCATTACCCTTAAAGTGAAAAGAAAAGAAAAAAGAGAAAAAGAGAAGAAAAATAATGATTCAATCGTGTGGTCCCCACAGCGCAAATCCCCGTGACGTTCAAAATTATTCAAACGTAGCAACGAACGCGAAGGGGTAGAATCGGAAATACATCCACCCGAACGTTACCCATCCCCTCCCCTCCCCAAACTTTCCCACTTTTACACTCTGCCCCCTGTATTTTACAAAAACTCCCACAAATATCCCCCATTCTCCTCCAATTCAAAATTGCCCATTTCCCTCTTCCTCCTCCCCACACTTCGCCTTCTTCCTCTCGGAGCTCTCCATCAATGGCGGATTCCGATCGCTCACTCCGCCGCCGGCGCCGGAGACACGCCGGAATCTTCAAGAGCGACTCCCGTTCGAAGCCCCAACAAGCGTACTTTCTTGCCTTTGCGCGCTCATTACTTTTGTCTTAACCATTCTCTCTCTCTCTTTCTTTTTTTTTATAAAATCCTAGATGCTTTCTTGGCTGAGGTGTGGCTTACAAACCTACTTTGTTGGAACAGATGTTTGTTGGAACATGCAGACTTTGGAGTTTGGAAATGTCGCCGAGCACGATTTCTCGGGTATCTGATTGAAATATTCTTCGATCCTGCAATTTTTCCTTTCGTTATGGTATTACATTTGGTAAAGATAGATCAGCGTTTTCATGAACTGGATTAGTTGTTAGAAGTAATTTTCAGATCTTCTCAGAGAAGTTTGTTTTTTTGGTATATATTATTGTATGTGAAAAATGTGTAAGAAGAAAAAGAAAATATCGCATTTGATAAACGGAGACTAGTAATTTTGTGGAATTATTAGTTGTTTAGAACAATTACTGGATCCGTTCTTAGATCAATTTTTTTATTTGTTTGTGTAACAATTTTTACAGTTGATTCAAGTTTTGAATTTCCTCCTCCTTCCCGGATTTGGTGATTGATGCCAGTTCTCCAAATGTTAGCAATGGAAGAACAAAGATGTTAGCGACTAGTGCTGACCCGCCGAGGGCATGTGATGACACTGTTCAGGAATCAGAAGTTTCAGATGAAACATGTTGCTTGAAGCTTCCTTTGAGCTTCCAGACAAAAAGATGAGGCCGCTCTGGATTCTTTTCCTGTCCTTGGCATTAACGTTGGATCAACAGGAAGATTTATAACCGTGGATGGGGTAGATTTTATAGAAGATGCATTTTATTTGGGTGGGGAAGTTGTTGTCTTGGAAAATAAACTTGACAACGAGGAAGGAGTTGGACTCTATCAGACAGCAAGATCCGGCAATTTCTGCTATTTTTTGAGTCACTGGAGTCTGGTGACTACCTTGTTGATTTGTACCTGTCAGAGATTATTTTGACTGAAGGACCCCCAGGATTTCGGGTTTTTGATGTGTTCATTCAAGGGGAGAAGGTAAAAATTCCTGTTTTTTTTTGTTTCCTATCTTAATATTCATGCTGCTTTTTGAAAAAGTTTTCTATGGTGAGATTCTGATCCGCATTCTCTTCCAGGTTGCCTCGGACATAGATATATATGCCAAAGTAGGTGCAAACCATCCTATGGTTGTACCTAATCTCCGAGGTTCTGTTTGCAGTGATGAGGGCTTAACCATCAGATTTGAAGGTGTAATTGGCTGTCCCATTGTTTGTGGAATATCAATTATGAAAGATCTTTCTGCAGGTGAGGTTTTTAATACAGTTTCTGTTTGAAATGTACATAGTTTTGGTTGTCAAGTATAAAATCCATAAAATTTAGCATGTCCTAGTTACATGTTTGGATTTTCTTTTTTGTTGAAGTTTCTTTAAATATGAGAAGTCTTGTTGCATTTTTAATGGATATACAGGCAAAAAACTGCACGAGCAATTTGTCCTGGAAGATTTTTCCACTGGGGCGAAGGGGGATGGTTGTCAGGTGGGTGAATGAAAAAATTAGAAAGTTAGCACTTTGATCATTTAAAAGTGAGAATTTTGCAGCAGTATTTGTTGGATAAGACCTAACCTTGGTTGCTTTTGCAGGAACTATGTAAAAAATATTATTGTAATTGTGATTCTGAAAAAGAGGTTTTGGAGCTTAAAAGAAAATATGTTTTGTTGTGCAAAGAGCAAACGGAAACGAAAAAGACCTTGGAAGAGGTAAAGAAGTTAAATAAGCTCAAGGACAAGGAGTGCATTGATGCTTGGATTTCTGTGAAAGAGCTCCAAAATGAGCTTTTGCGCAAATCAATGCATGTTGGCTCCCTAGGTATAGAATTTGTGTTTAATTATTTAATAATACAACTTAGAAAGTCTGTTGCTGACTTTTTTCTCTTGGCAGCCTTTGCAGTAGAAGGACAAGTTAAGGAGAAAAGTAAGTGGTTCATGTCTTTGCAAGAAGTGGCTGAGACTCTTAAGGTAAGAGTAGCTAAGAAAGCTCCCTGCAAAATGGAACCTAAAATTGCAATTGCTCTATATTAAGTAAATATTGGGAAGTTAAGTGACCACATTTTACTTTTTCCTTGAGATTACAGGTCATGAAATCCAATTATCTCTCATTATCAGAAGAAGCCATGGAATGCAAGAAATGTGTAGCAGATTTTAGAGACATGGTTCCCAGAGTACATGCTGCATGTATATTAACTTGCATTTGTTAAGTTGCATTTAAAAATTTGTGTGGACTACAGCTAATTCCTCCATTTTTGTAGTGACCCAAAAGTCAGATTTGGAGAAGCAGCATGAGGATCTTAAATTTAAGTTTTCTGAAGTAGCAAAAGAGCGAAAAGAATTATACAACAAAATTTTAGAGCTGAAAGGTTACCTCAAATATTGCATTTTCTTAGTTGTTGCAGGTCATATATCGATCCATCTATTTAACTAAGGCCTTAAAAGAATTAATTGCTTTTGGTAGGGAACATCAGGGTCTTTTGCAGATGCCGTCCTTTAAATGCAGAAGAAGTAGAAGTTGGTACTTTGATGCCAATTGATTTTGAGTCTGCCAAAGACGGTGAACTTGTGGTAAAATCTAATGGTGGAAACAGAAAGGCTTTTAAGTTTGATGCTGTTTTTGGCCCTGAAGCTGATCAAGGTTGAGCAAATTATTGTAGTTTTTCTTTACTGTTAGAACTCCCAGTTAGTTCAACCTCAAAGAATTTTGCTTTCTTAAAAAAATTATTAGATTTATTTTTGGCTAAAACTTATTTTTCATTATGCATGAGCAGCTAAAGTCTTTGAAGACACCGCCCCATTCGCAACCTCTGTTCTTGATGGATTCAATGTCTGTATATTTGCTTATGGGCAAACAGGTACGGGAAAGACCTTCACCATGGAGGGTACCCCAGATGCCCGTGGAGTCAACTATCGGACCCTTCAGAAATTGTTTGAAATTATTGATGAAAGGAAAGGGGATTTCAAATATGAAGTATCTGTTAATGTGCTTGAAGTCTACAATGAACAAATACGTGATTTACTTGCATGTGCTTCTCAACCGGGAACAATAGCAAAAAGGTATAATTACTTTTTTACAATGATGTTCTTTTTATGGGTGAAACTTATTAAGTTGATTTTTTAGGTTGGAAGTAAGGCAAGTGGCAGGAGTAAACCATGTCCCGGGATTGGTTGAAGCAACAGTAAATAATATAGATGAGGTTTGGGAAGTTTTGCAAACAGGCACAAATGCAAGAGCTGTCGGCTCCACAAATGCAAATGAACACAGTAGTCGATCACATTGGTGGGTCTTTACTTTATCCACCTTGTATAGACCTACTATGTAGATTATGTTAATTTTAAAGTTGTATATGACTACTGACTGTATAATCCTTTGTCATGCAAATGCAGCATTCATTGTGTTATGGTAATAGGCCAGAATTTACTGAACAACGAATCTACTAGCAGTAAATTGTGGCTAGTAGATCTTGCTGGCAGTGAGAGGATTGCCAAGACAGAAGTACAAGGGGATCGTTTAAAGGAGGCGCAGAATATTAATCGATCTCTCTCAGCACTAGGAGATGTGATAGCAGCTCTTTTAAATAAAAGTGCACATATCCCTTTCAGGTATATAATATTTTTATCTTGTTTGTAATCATTTAAAAAATATTACTAAACTATTTTCGTTTGGCTTGATTAATGTAGAAATTCAAAACTTACCCATTTGCTACAAGACTCATTGGGTATGTTATCTCACCATTTTAGTTTTATTATTCAAAGGTTAAATATTTCAATCTTTAGTTTATTTGATGCCTTTTTATGAAAATTGTAGGGGGTGATTCAAAAGCTCTCATGTTTGTCCAAATCAGTCCAAATGAAGATGACATGGGGGAGACACTATCCTCGTTGAATTTTGCCAGTAGAGTTAGAGGGGTGGAGCTAGGAGCAGCCAGAAAACAGGTTGATATTAGCGAGTTCTCTAAGTGTAAACTACTGGTATGCATGCTTCCTTTTGTTATTTTAACTGGTTGATAAATTATGCTTTACTCTTTTCTCATGCAAATTTTTTTTCCATAATTGAATTTACTGTCTTATTTTATCTATTTCAACATCTTCAACAATCTTCATCAGCTTGAAAGGGCCAATCAGGAAATTAAAAGCAAGGATGAACAAATTAAGAAATTGGAGGAGGCAATAAGTAATCTGGAACAAAAAGTGAAAACAAGAGATGTGAGCAATAGGACTCTACAAGACAAGGTATAAAAGCTTATATCACTCTACGTGTTTACTATTGTGCATAATGCACCTTTAAGCACTCTATAAGACAGGTATAAAAGCTTTAATCACTCTACGTGTTTACTATATTGTGCATAATGCACCTTTAAGCATGACTCACAATCTGTCTTTGCAGGTGAAAGAGTTGGAATCTCAACTATTGGTTGAGAGGAGACTAGCTAGGCAGCATGTAGACACAAAAATAGCAGAGCAGCATCAACAAGAAGATCAGCTTCCATCTATGAAACCACCTCTAGGATCTCGACAACTTGGTGGTGCGAAACAAGTTATAGAATCAACATCTTTGAAGGATCTCATTAATGCAGTCCGCCCACTCACAGTCCGCCCACTTACAGACAGTAATAAGACTCAACTATTGCCTCATGTCCTAGGTAATTTGACGAAAGGCAAATATGTTGAGAAGGAAAACAAATTGGATGCTACGGAATTTCCATTATTGAGACGGACAGCCAGGTCATCTTTATGTACAGTATCCCAAAATGTTCCAGCAACACCAATTGCTCGACGTCGCAATTCATTTATGCCCATTCCAATGCCATCATCAACGCCGACACTTGCTTCTCTGGCTACTCGTGCCAGTTTATTGCCTCCGCCTTTGCCAAGAGCATTTTCACTTTTGAAGAAAGATACAGATACAGGTGGCGTTTTAGAGATGACACCTTGGAATCCAAAGGCAGGAACAAGGAGTTCGAAGATAAACAACATCTTGAGACGAAGTATTCAAAAGAAAGTTTACATCAAATCCCCGCTGCCTCTTCATAGGAGTAGGAGGATGGAAGGATTGGAAAAGGTTAGATACTCGTTTGGGACTCAGGGCAGGACAACACAACGTGTGCTGGCCAGCAACAATAGAACACTGAAGGAGAAACAAGTTCCGAAAGAAAAAGAGAGGGCGTGGAATTTTGGAAAGCTTAAAACTTTCGTCTGATGAAAGATAAAGAGTGACTTGGACAGGTTTGCTAGTATTCATAACATTAAGACTAAGGTTGCAACTTTAATGTTTCTGTTTTATCATGAAAGTGCCTGAAATTTGCTTTTGATGCACGTTCTCTTCTGATCTAGACTTGCAAGCCGAAGATATGTTCGAAGAAGCTAGTTTTTAGCCGTCAGAGTGATTGTTGTCGTTGTGTTGTTTCCTTGACCACCCTCCTCCATCAGTGTTGATTGTCTGTTAATCCCTGCTAGTTTCCTGCTACAGAGCAAGGCTGGGATTTTGAAGCTTTGGCTCTTCCAGGTTATTAGTCTTTCTCAGTAAATTCTAACATTTGAAACATAAATGTAAATGTTGCTTTGAAATGACTGTTATAGAAAGTTTTTTTATATGTTGTTTGCATATTGTTTATGGAGTCATCCGTAATATTCTCTGTGATTCATGACATTTATTTATGCATAGGAAATTTTCCCAATGGATGCATTGAGGAAGATTTACCCAATTGTTTATGGAGTCATCCCTTCAACATGGCAGGCAATAGATTAAGTCATTGTTAATGAGTGATTTGGGTAATCTCCTACGTAATTAATTAACCTAGCAGATGTTTTCCATTATGACTCTGCTGCATTGGAGAACGTGGAACGAAATTTTTTTTTTTTTTGAGAGTGAAATGAAGGGCATTGAGGAAGGTAACAATTCTCTCAAATTATAAATTATTTGATGGATGGTGGGACAGCCCTTATTATGGATGATGTAGAAATCTGAAAGCAGCCCATTTTTTTTTACCATCATGAGATTCTAGCAAGATCAATGTGTCCAATGAATGTTTAGGATAAGCTCTCTCCAGAAGACGGTTATTTTAGGGTCCGTTCGGTAACCATAAAAATAATACAAATAAAAAAATGTTTCATAAAAAAATGAAAATACAACAAAAAGAAATGAAAATTTTTCATGTCATATTTGAATAATAGGAAAATAATAAGAAAATGAAATATTTTTTTCCTATGTGTATTCGTAAATTTTTTTTCTAATTTTTTTTGTTTTTTATAAGAAAATATAGTTTTGTAAAATTTTTATATAAGCTTACTTTAAAAATAAAAAAATTTAACTAAATTTTCAAACATCCAAACTACAAGGAAGTTTAGTTTTTAACCTATAATTTTAAATTTCTTACCTATAGTTTTAGGAAAATCAAAACACCCTTAAATTGCATATAAATTTACGATGAAGTTGAGTGATAAGTTTATAACCTTTATGCAAAGTGATATAAGAAAAAGGACATATGTAGTAGTCTTTTTCCCTTTTTTGGGTATCAATCAAGGAGCGCAATGGATTTTGTTTCCTTGCGCCGCAATTACCATCTGGTCCGGAGCAATCATACGTATCGTATGGTATAGATTTTTAATATTTGCTCCGCACTTGCAGTTTCGTCTAGACGCCGGTACTCGTTGGCAGTTGAGTTTGTGAGAATATCGAATTCCTGTAATCCACTAGTTATTTTGTTGGCGAAGTATTAGAGTAATCCCGTGACATTTTTGCCCTAATCAGCTTCTCCCCTTTTGCTGTTCACTCTATTACCTTGGGGGGGGGGGGGGGGTCGTATTAATAGGGGTGGGCGTGGACGTCCAAATTTTTCCGTCCGTTCTGATGTTCGAAGTATGTCCGATTGAATTTGACCGAATTCGACTGAATTAAAATAAACCAAACATGAATATTTTTTTGTCCGATCGAACGACCGACCGAGTGTCCGATATTTAATAATAAACTTGTATGATCCATTTTCGAAAAAAATATCACATTATAAGCATAATGTAAAACCAGTGATCTGAGTCAGGGTTGTATGCTTATGAACCGATCAGTTCAATCGTCGATTCAAGTCGAGTATACTTTAGAATATGTGTACTGAGTCGACGCTGGTCGGGTGTACGAGCCATGAGGGTCATACGTATCCAAGTTTATGATGATAACATCAAAAATACAATAGAAAAGAATGAGTTATCAGAATATATGAGAGTATACTAATTATTTTTTTATTATATATATAATTGATCGTGGAATTAGTTTAGGCTATTTACCGTGTTAGGACGCGTTACGGGGAATTTTGGTGGGTTGTTAGTTATAGAATGTCATTATGATGTTGTAGTATTTATTTTATTTTATGGAATTTTTTTAATTTTATGGATGTTTTTAGGATTTATTTAGAGTTAGTTATTATTATTGACTCGAGACATTGACAAGTCAAGTCTTATTTACGATATTGCCATCAATCAAATCCTGACCCTTTTCTCTTCCCTGTCCAAACCACGCCGCCCCCTTGTCGTGGTCACCGTCGCGTCACCTTGCCGCAGATCGTCGCCGCCAGGCCCCGCCGCGGCTTGCCGTGATGCCCCGAGCGCCCCCGCCGTCGCCCGGCCTCCACGACGCTAGAATCGCCGCTCGTTGTCGATTCCGCCGCCGCCGATCGTCGCCGCCAAGCCTCGCCGCGGCGTTGCCGTGATGCCCCGAGCGCCCCCGTCGTCGCCCGCCCTCCACGACGCCGGAATCGCTGCTCGTCGTCGATTCCGCCGCCGATACCCTCTTCTTGCGTTGATGATTCCGCCGCCGGCGACCGTCGCCGCTGCCGTCCTGCTTTGACATTGTCAACCCTCCTACAGCGGCGGCGGTGCGGTGGAGGCAGCAGCGGAGGCAGAGAGGGTTTTGGATTGTCCACGGAGACTGTTTGGGCCCGACGGACAATTTGATATCCGAAGTCGATCGGATAAATTTTATCGGACGAAATTTCGAACGGACGTGGACAATAATTTGTCCGATGTCCATCCGACCGATGCCCACCCCTAGTATTATACCTTTGTTTTGGGGCAAACAAAAAGTGACTCGGTTTCATTATCTGTGTGATAAAATGACAGCTAGAATCAAGTCTAGTTGTGAATCTAAACCACTGGAATTGTGGCAGTTTTTTCTTCTCAATTTAGGAGTTATCATTTTTTTATTTTATTCAGAGAAGTTATCATTTATGACTTCCCATTGTAATATGGAGGCCAAAGCGCCAGACGCAATTTTTTTTTCTGTCTCTCAAATATATATATATATATATATATATATTATATTCTTCTACCTCGCCAACTAATATTTGTTTTTGAAAAGATAAAACCCAACCAGCATCCATATCCACAAATTCACATTTTCTACCCCACTTTCTTCTCGGACTTTGTTTGATTAGCATGAAATAAATAAAAATCACATAAAAATTTTAAATAATTGACCTTACTAAATACTATATATGTAATATATATATATATATATATATATAAATTGGTATGCTCATTATATGCTATATTAAAATTAATTATGATTATTGTCAAGCGAATCATTTATGTGCTAGCTCTCTCATTTACAATTTTTTTTGCATTTTATATCTCTTGATATAAGAAAAAAGAAAATTTTAATTACATATGAGAGTAGATGAGTGACCCACTTAGAAGTAATTATGATTATTTTATGCTCTACTTAAACATAATTATAGTTAATTAACATACAAAATAATTTATTTGATATTATTTTGTATATAAAATATATTAAATATATCTATTTTAGTAAAGTTGACTATTTAAAAAAAAATTTGTTATTTAAACTATTTCATGCTCACTGAACAAGCCCTCAAGGAAATTGTTCTATTTTAGTATGATTTTATCACTTATGGTTTTGATTCTCAAAAGAAAAAAGAAGAAGAAGCGAAAGACACTTTTTCATATAAGATTAGATGGTTATTTATCTTCTGTACGCTTGAAACCTGCTGTTCTATTGGCTGTAACAGTATTCATGAATCTACAACATGAATCGAATGATGAATGAATTAACTAAAAGGGCCATCTTTGAAATGCATTTCAGGAAATAATATCCACACGACAACCTGCAGATATGCATGTAAACTGTATTAAGTAAACAGCTAGGAAAGTACAAAAAATCATTTTAAAAAAGGAAGGGATTTTTATTAATGCTCCTTGAAGTTACAACAAAGATGGCACGGCCCTGTCAGTTTGTTTTTTCCGCCCAAGGCCACGGCCTTATCAGGTTGGGTTAGAGAAAGCAAGCATCTTTCTTTACATAAAGACGATGTGGCCCTTTCGCTCATTCTTACAAACTTTTATTTTCTTGTGCTTCTCCCTCCTCTTTCCCAATCACATGCGACATGACATTTCCTTTATTTTTGCAGGGCAATGCAACATGTTCTTTATGTCAAGATCGTAAGGCCCTGCATGACGTATCTCATGTTGAAAAATTTTCGAAAGATTGTGGCTGGCAGGACGAGAAGCTAGTCAAGAAGTAAACGACAGATGCGATTGACTTGTGTCCGCAGGCCGGAATTTTTTTTGCTCTTTATATAAACCATGCATTCCTTATCTCCTCTTATACAATCACGCCTTACCCAGCAGCTTCTAGGTTCTTGACTATCTCTCTTCCATCCTCAGTTCCTTACTAGACTTGCTTATATATACACTAAAAGCCGACTTCCTCATCATAACAATTAACAAGCCATGGAAGGAGGAATTCACCCTGGAACAGATGCATCTGCCTTCAAGGATTGCTTCTCCCTGGCATGGAGGAATCCCTATGTTCTTCGACTTGCTTTCTCTGCCGGGATCGGCGGTCTCCTCTTCGGTTATGACACTGGTACATGATCTGACTGTTTCCTTTTACTTTTTTGACATTAAATTTAAAATCGGCATTTGCAATTTACTTGTAATCCCTGTTACCTCTTCTTCGATCCTTGGTGATCCGGGGTCGTTTTATTGTTTAAGTTTTAGTGTATTATACCATTAGTTGCTTGTGAGATCACCTAGAAGGTGAAGGTGAGGAGAAGAGGAAAGCACAGGTCATAAGCCTCACACAACCACCGTCAAGCAGTGTGTACGAAAAATTTATGCAGGCCACCTGTATCAAAATAATATGTGGCATGTACCGAGCCAGACTAGGGATACCAATCTCTACTTGTCTAAGCATTCCCACTAAACGACGCTGGAAACAACGGTGCAGACTATTTTTGATAGTGATTACCCAAAGAAATTAAACAAATAAAAAGATGATCTTATTGCAACTTCTTTGCTGAACTTTAAGATTTTATTTTTTAGCTTTGGGTTTCTTAATAAAATATTTAACTTCGTGAAGAATTACAATCATTAGTAAGAAAGTTGTGGGTTGTTGTTTTGTTAGGTGTTATATCGGGTGCCCTGCTCTACATAAGAGATGACTTCAAGTCGGTGGACCGGAGAACCGTACTTCAGGTCTGTAGATTGGAAGCTATTGTTTACAGTTCTTGATCTTCCCATTTAGTCTATTCAGCCTCTAATGTAACGTTACCTTGTATGTCCCGAGTTACCCTTGGCCACTATTGTTAGGCATTTAGATAATTGCGTGTTAATCTGTTCTTTATCTGTTGATCCCAGCCATTTATGGTTTAGACCATGGGCTATTTCATCTTCTTTTAACTCCTTAATTAACACAAGTCTATCATATTGTCCATGGCTTCCAGCTCATGGTGATTGAGTAGTGATAATGGTCCGATGGCATTATTTTAAGAAGAAAAAAAACAATGGCAGGAATTAAGTCTCTTTGAACCTGTAGCTAATAACCCAAACGGTGTGTTCAAAAAAATTTTTTTATCGAAGAGTTTTTTCTTGAGGGAAATAATAAAAATTATTTTTTCCACGCGAATAGAAATGGTTAAGACGGCGGGGGTTGCGAGGAAATATTTGTAACAAGGCTGAGTGGTGACGCTCGCAGCGTTACTCTCCAAAACCCATTCTTGTCTCCCAACTGCTTATGGGGTAGGCCAGCTCCATGGGCATGAAATGGGCCTATACAGCGCATGTGATTTGTAGCCCATGAGTGGCCTAATCTGAATTATGGGCCCGACTGGCCTGTTGTCTGATAAGAGAGCCAAATCCATAGAAGCGATTTTCTTTTTTTAAAAAAGGCAATTCTTTAATCACATTAATTCTTTCATCTAATTAGTAGTGTGAATGAATAGTGAATAATGATATTATTAGGACATCTTCAAACCAACATAATTAAACCCGTCGGCCCACAAGTTTAAATTTGGCGGGAAGGTTTAATTTGATTTGACATGAAAGGGGTACAACGGCTATGTAAACAGGAGAGCATCGTGAGCATGGCGGTGGCAGGGGCCATTGTAGGGGCTGCCATTGGTGGTTGGATGAACGATCGATTAGGCCGCAGGACCTCCATCCTCGTCGCCGACTTCCTCTTCTTCGTCGGCGCCGTCATCATGGCCGCCGCACCGGGGCCATCTCTCCTCATCGTCGGCCGTATCTTTGTCGGCCTTGGCGTCGGCATGGCCTCCATGACCTCCCCTCTCTACATCTCCGAAGCTTCTCCCGCCAAAATCAGAGGTGCCCTCGTCAGTACCAATGGCTTCCTCATCACCGGTGGCCAGTTCCTTTCTAATCTCATCAACCTTGCCTTCATCAAGGTAAGCATATATAACACACATACATGCACACCTATAATGATCCGTGTTTCTGTTATTAAGCTTATTGCTCTCGTGTAATGAGGCGCGGGGGACGTGGAGGTGGATGCTTGGAGTTGCCGTCATACCAGCCCTGTTACAGTTCGTACTAATGCTGTTTCTTCCAGAATCTCCTCGTTGGCTCTATAGAAAGGTGCCTAATTTACTCCTGATTTTTCAGCATGGTTAATTTACCATGGTAAGCAAGTTTGTACCCGCTTCGTGCAACAATACTTAGTTTGTGGTACATTTCTACAGGGCAGGGATGAGGAGGCCAAAGCTATATTAAAGAAAATATACCCACCTCATGAAGTTGAATTGGAGATAGAAGCTCTTAGGGAGTCTGTAAAAGCTGAAATTGAGGAGGAAGGCTCATCAGAGAAGATAAACTTTGTCAAGTTGTGGAAGACAAGGGCAGTGCGCAGAGGTCTTGTTGCAGGGGTTGGCCTTCAGATTTTCCAGCAGTTTGTTGGTATCAACACAGTGATGTACTATAGTCCAACCATTGTTCAATTGGCGGGTTTTGCATCAAACCAGACTGCACTTCTCCTTTCCTTGATTACTTCGGGTCTCAACGCCGCCGGTACCATTGTTAGTATCTGTTTCATCGACAGAACAGGAAGGAAAAAGCTTGTGCTTATTAGTTTAATGGGGGTAATAATATCGCTAGGAGTGTTAACAGCCGCTTTTCATGAGACTACTTCACACGCACCTCAAGTTAGCAGACAAGAAACTGCTAATTTTTCTTCATATTCATGCCCTGATTACCTGTCTTCCCCTGCTGCTAATGCTTGGGACTGTATGACTTGCTTGAAGGCATCCTCCCCTAAGTGTGGTTTCTGCGCGTCAAAAACTCACAAGGTGTGCATTACTATATTCAGTACTTGGCCCTAAATTTGATCATTCTAGCAACTGTAAATTAATCATTCTTGTTCCTGGCATCTTGTTACCTTTTCATTGACGACTTTGTTCCTTGTCGATATAGCTATTTCCTGGGGCATGCCTCATTTCGAATTCCGACGGGAAATGCGAGGACAAGCTGTGGTACACCAAGGGATGTCCAAGCAACTACGGTTGGCTAGCAGTGATTGGTTTGGCACTATACATCATTTTCTTCTCCCCGGGAATGGGAACTGTGCCATGGATTGTTAACTCCGAGATCTATCCCTTGAGATTTAGAGGCGTTTGCGGTGGAATAGCTGCCATGGCTAACTGGGTTTCTAACCTCATCGTGGTTCAATCTTTCCTGTCTCTGACGGAGGCCATTGGCACATCATGGACATTCTTCATCTTGGGCTTGATTTCAGTGGTGGCATTGTTGTTTGTCTTTATATTTGTCCCAGAGACCAAAGGGCTGCCGATCGAGGAGGTGGAGAAGATGCTGGAACGAACGGCTATTCAGCTCAAATTCTGGAAAAAGGATTTGGATGGCATCCGGAAGGGGGATACTGTATAATAAACGAATCAAATTCTTCAAAGCGTTTGCTAGCTCTTGCAATGGAACCGATATGATTCATGATTTGGACTCTGGACTATGGACATGAACGTATTTTATTTATAATCATGTTGTCATCCAGCTGGTGAACGGTGAATGTATACCAATTCTGAAGCCTTCATCATGCACGGAGTGACGGCGGGAATTGTAGTATTTCTATAACCTAATCTTTAATTCACCTCATTTATGGTAGTTATATAGTCTTGTGTCTGTGTATAACCTACATATATGGTATATATATTTGTAAATCATAAAGCTGGTCATGTGGGACTGCTTTACGTTTATAATCAATGAGCTTTGGCGAACAAATGAAAATCTTAGGGAGGAACTCATTATTTCGTGTTGTTATATGTGTGGAAGTTGGCCTGTTGACACCTAGCAGATGCCTCTTACAAGGCTCCGCAGCTCTTATTTATCTTAGATAATAATATAGTCACTGAATCAAAGGGATTATGCTGGTTGGGATGATGTCAGTGATAACACAAGCACTGAATTATCAGATTCTGCCAACAGCAGCAGTGTGTCGTAGCGAAACCTCAAAAGAAGGGGCTGCCCAAAGGCCTTGTCTCCCCTCTCCTCGAACATTCACCCAGGCGTGCATAATTTCCTTCGCGTTGTTGTAGAGACGACCTTTTACCCAAGTAATTGACGCACAAAAAGCCTTTTATGAATCCCATGTGTCCATGGCTCGAGCTCTGGGCCTTCTGATCTGAGCTGTTTTAGAAAGACCATCTTTTTTACCAACACGAAATTGATGCCCGTTCCCGGATAATTGGGACCAATTAATTGTTTAATTCTCATGACCACCTATGCCAGCTAGGTAGGTAGCCGCTTCGGCTTTTCTCCAACTCCCAAAGACTGGCAGGGTGGAGGTAGAGCTTACTCGGTGTTACAAGTAAAAATTGGAATCGGTTTTGATAGATCTGTTTTTGAGGGAGCCGTCGAATCGAATCGACTTAAATTAGTTAGATATCGATATAATTGAATCAGTCTAAATTAGTCTTAAATAAAAATTTTAATTTAGTCAAAATCGGTGAGTTATTAGTTATAGAATATATCACTTTAATGTCATTTTTATGTTATAATGTATATTATATTTTACGATATTTTTTATATATTTTTAATTATTTGAAGTTAATTATTATTTTTAACTCAAATTAAAGTCGAGTCAACTTTTAATTACGAGAATACCACATGTTATTTCTTCCCCCCCATTCTCTCTCCCCAATGAGTCACCCCCACCCATTTTCTCCGCCGATTGCCTAATCCGCCCTTCCTCCCCCTACCGGCCCCACACCATGCCCTTCCTCCCCCTACCGGCCCCACCCCATCCCCTGCCACCACCCACTTCCCCGCCTGCCCAGCCCCGCCCCCCATGCACCTTGTCGCCAAACCCAATCCCCCCCCTACCACTTTGTCGGCCATGCCTAATTTGCCTTGCCCTTCCACCCCCCTTCCCCACTTATCCCCCGCGCACCCAGTCACACCCAATCTGCCCCCTCCCCGAGTCGCCCATCAGCGCTTCCCTACCGCCGTTTGGAATTATCTTAAATTAAGTAGAATTGGTTGATTCAAGAAACAATTTGATTCGAAGACTGATTTACTCATTTTTTTGACATAAATTGTCTCTAATTCGATTTAAATTAACCGATTTTTATAACAATGGCTACGAGTGGTGGTTTGACTCGTTGGTATTGATTTTGGTTGGCTGTGCCAATGCCAATCATAGGACGCCAAGTGGTTGGGCATGTACCATTCTTTTTTTAAAAAATTGAGTGTGTGAGTAACAGTTAACTTGCCCCTAATAGGGCACCAAGTGGCTAAGCGTTAACTCATCACCCGACTTGCACCTAATTAAACAATGCCTGGCAGATCGGTCAGGAGGTATAATTATACATTTTAAATTATATAAAAATGTAAATAACAAAATGATTAGAAATCTGTTAAATATTAGAAATCAAATTCAAGCGCAAATCTTTGGGATTTTGGCTCCACTTATAGGCGTTTCTCAATTAACTTGCAACAAGGTCTAATTGATTATGTTCACTATTCAAATTTGAACGAAAGTCGAACCATACAAGAGGTTACCAATTAAATTTACAGTGTTCATTCATATTCAAAATTATGAAACCCGAGTATGGTCTGAATACAACACAAATAAACGGATGAGAATGGATTTTTAGGATACATTCGATTAAAATTTTTGTTCCAACCTTACCTAATCAAATCAATAAATAAATAAAAATACATGAGGAAAATGTCAAATATTCAAAGTATGAATAACTGTGATAAAAAATTCAAATCAAAATTGTATTTAAAAGTTTACAGATTTAAATTATGTTAACAAACTTATACTTTTCCTACGGTCTAAATTTGTACATTATCGAAGTATTTCCATATATATTGTATATCAATCCTTAATCCAAATATAAACTCAGACCCATATCATAATTTGAAAGCGTCAAATTCAAGTCGAACATTCGAATATCCAATATCCAAAAACATTCTTACATATATACCATGATATATTGTGAATAACAATATGATGTATTCTTTTTTTTTTGTCGAGAAATTGAGTTTGAACTTCCCAAAACGCAAGAGGAGATTGAAGGGAAGAGAGGAATCCCCGTACGAATCAAAGGGAGAGTAGCAGAAAAGAGATAGCAACGAGAGAGGAGGAAATTGAAGCATTGGGGGGAGAGTCATGAGAGGAGGGATGGGGGCAGTCGCAGGTATAGGGGGAGTGTGACACATGCACTTTTTCGGTGAGAGCTCCCAACACCCAAACATGGCAGTTGTCACCCCCTCGAGCTCCTTACCCTTCGCCTCTCTTATCTCGCTTTTTGAACCTCCATTGTTGGATTATTAGATACATCTATTCTAGCTAAATGTATCGTATTAATCTCGCTCCCAACTCACAAACCATTTTTGAGATGGCTGCAAACTGCAAACTGCAAACTGCAAACTGCAAACTACAAACTACAACCTGAACTTATGTGTCGTAATTTACTTTCTCGTGGGATTTGTTTATACGATGCATGTCCAAGCAGGTGGCTTCATTAACGCCGACATGAAGCGATATGTAAGGTTTTATCCTTATTTTCGCCGCACCCTCCAAGTTAGATTTCTTATAAATCTTTTGACGAGTTGTGGGGGAACGTTGCCATGATTTGAGCAACCATCCATCCTCTTTTGCCTTGCAAAACCCCCTCCCGGGTCATCATCCTTTGGCTTTGGTGTGCCACACACTGACATTGCCATTGGTCGTCGGCCACCGAATGCCCGGCCGGCTTCATACCCAAGTCACGTACGTACCTTGCTTTTGATTAGTGCCCTTTTTTTCTTAATTCAATTTGGTCACATTTTTAGGTGATCCATTGGGTTGAGACTTTGAGTTGAGTGCACAAAACGCTTCTCCAATCTCCACTCCAAGGCCAAAACGCATGCCGGGTTTATGATTAGTACCGTGCATTAATTACTACGTACCATGTCAAACTCAAGGGAGAGTTCCATTAATCATACTAACTTCATATGTTTTCGCACGCATTCTCGCTTGGTTTCTTTCTTGTATAGGCTGGACTTCATATGTTTTCGCACGCATTCTCGCTTGTTAAGCCGTCGTCGATCTAAAGTGCCCATCCTGAGAAAAACGAAATGCCCAAGTTTATGATCATCAAAAAATATTTTAAAAAGAAAATTTCCCCCTTAAAATGCAGCCTTGTAAAAATAAATGTTTCTGCTATATGTTTTAGATACGCACAAACGGAAAAAATGGAAGTTTTGTTTTCTATCAAACATATCTTATGGGCGAATGGGACAGTGACAGCTAAGAGGTCTAGACCCTATTTTTTATCATATTTTGCTGACACACAGAGTAAAAAACAGCTTGGGAGAAATAAAATATGATTACTAGGCGAGGAGTGCAATGAGGAGGGTAAAGTTGATCATAATTGAACAAAGCATCACGTACGAACCAAGAGTTATTTTATTATATGCACACATCTTAAAAAAAGGCACACTTTTCTAATCCATCAACATTCCTATCCGTCCCCTTCGACTCCAAAACGAAACTAATAAAACAAATGGCCCAACAATAACAACCGAGTCCAACTCAATCGAAGACTCCGAAAAGCAACGGCAGTAAAACAAGATAGAAGCGTGAGTGGGGACTGTAACTCGGCAGCTAGGTATGGCAATTTCGATGGGTTTTAACACACGAATAATGTTAGCAATACGTACCTACCCTCTTGATAGTTGTTTGTACCTGCACATGACAAGTAAAAGCTCGCCGTTGAAAATATTCATTAATACATACCAAAGCCATGAAAAGGGCCGAAGCGATGAAGTGTGTAGGAGGAAGAATGCAGTGGTGAGGATGGCCAGGCTTTGATGGGATAGAGTTAAATCGCTTAGCAAGGTTAAGCAACAAGATGTGCTTTTGAGTTTTTTTTAAAAAAAAATCTCTGGGAACATGTAGTGAAGGAATTGTTAATGGAGGAGCACGGCATGATTAAAAGCAAAGGAGGGGGCAGGTGGGATAGATCATGGACAGCCCTGTGGGCTGTGCAGAAAGGTCGCCACGAAGGAAAAGTGGTGCTTGTACAATCCAAAGTCTTTGACTGTTGAGCATCTGAATTCTGAACCTGTTCATCTCTGATGATCAGTTGTATTCAACCATTCAGCCGCCCTCCCCCACCAAAGCTTCCTTGCTTTTTTCCCTCCCCAGCTTTCCTCCAACACCTCTCATCACCTACACTCTCCAATTCCATGAAAACACTACCTACTGATCCCCCTTGCCAAACCCAGAATTTAATAAACAAAACCTAAAGATGAGATAGACACCCAGACTGCCTGCTGCTTAGCAGGGAAGAAGAAGCCTTTGTATATATCCCCGGCCTCTTCCCTCCCACATTCTGCTATCACCGACAATCCCACCTCTAGACCTTATCACCATCCATCTCTTTCTTCGCAATTCAATGGCCCACGTGCATTAGCTGTTGCACCATACATATATTCATCTCCTTCTCCACTCTGAGCACTCTTCTCCTTCCCACCCATTGCTTGTAATTATAACTCATCTCCATTTCTTCTTGATTGGGTCCATCGTCTGTCTGAACATGTAGCAGACCGGCATGAAAGCTGCCTGAGCATATCGACGGATGCGATGGACGTCGCCGATCACTACCCGCAGTCGTCCCGGAAGCGGGGCAGAAACGCGGCGGCAGTACTGAACACCAACGGCGGGGATGCGCGGCTGACTTTGCAAACGATGGACGTCCAATTACCGGTGGAGTACGAGGACGAGGACGGCGGCAAAGTGGTGGACGACGGGGCGGGGCTGGCGGCGTGGCAGCACTCGTCGAGGATATACCGGGTGTCGAGGGCGACGGGTGGGAAGGACCGGCACAGCAAGGTGCTGACGTCGAAAGGGTTAAGGGACCGCCGGGTGCGGCTATCGGTGTCGACGGCGATCCAGTTCTACGACCTCCAAGATCGGCTCGGGTACGACCAGCCCAGCAAGGCCGTGGAGTGGCTCATCGAGAAGGCCTCCGACGCCATATCCGACCTCCCGTCCCTCAACACCTCCGCCTTCCCGCCCACGCCCAAGCAGGCCAGCGACAAGAAGCGGCCGGAGCCGGAGCCGGAGCCGGAGCCGGCCGAGAGCGACCACACCCACTCTTTCATGGGCGCCGCCTTCTCCAACCAGCACCTCACCGGATCCGCCTGCAGCAGCACATCGGAGACGAGCAAAGGCTCCGCCTTGTCGCTGTCCCGGTCCGCCATCCGCGTCAAGGCCAGGGAGCGGGCGAGGGAGAGGGCGGCCAAGGAGAGGGAGAAGGAAGAGCCCAAAGAGAGCGAACATGGCCACGTCTTCCCCAACCAGCAAGGCTTAAACAGCCCTAGCCCATCCTTCACCCAGCTCCTCACCGGCGGAGGCGCCAACAGTTCCACCTCTTCCCCACTCTTCGCTCTACCTCCACAGAATCAGAATGCCCATCATCTCTTAACCAACTACTTTCGCCATATCTCGGCCATGGACTACTTGGGGGGCAGCAACCTCCGGTGCCAGCTTTCTTCTCCAACTTTGGCAACAGTAGTGCGAATACCTCTACGCCGCCGCCGCTCAATGGGCAGCCACTGAACATCTGCACCTCCTCCGATGGTGGTAGCAGTGACCATCCCGATCTGCACCTGCAACAATTCTCGTTTGCGGCGGCCACCGGAGCCGAGCATCATCATCACCATCATCGTATGCAGGTGCTGGCGGCGGGTGGGAATGACTACAACCTCAACTTCTCCGTCTCTTCCAGCTTGACTGGTTACAATAGGGGGACCCTTCAGTCCAATGCACTGCCCTCGCTGTCTCACAAATTCGTGTCTTCCATGGACGGCCCGCCGGCGGTGCCTTTCTTCGTCATGAACCACCCCGGGGGGACGGAGAGCAACCAGTTCTGGGCTGGGCTTGACGGCCGCCTTCAACTCTACCATGGCGATAGTTGCAGGCACTCCGACCTCAAAGGGAAAGGAAAGAGCTAACTTTTTTGATTGCCCCCCCCCCGACTTCTCCGATTCCTGGTACCATCTCTGTCTTGAATGCCTTCTTCTTCCTCCTTTGCAATATGTATGTTAACTAGCGTTCATTTATCATGTTTGCTCAATGTCATGCACATATATATGTTCATTGCTGCGATTTGTTGCTGCATTTACATTTACGAGCTTCATCCAAACTACTACTGGACATTCATATCATTGCTTCACGATTTTTAATGTGCACTCTCTCCATAGCTATAGCCTTGTTGTCGCTAGCCTTCTTACTTTGTCTTTTTTTCCCGGAAGAGTAGAATCCGGGGTGCATTTTCGTCTTCTGCTGATTCAATATTATTAGGTTTTTACTCCTCTTAAGCCTCTTTGTTTTGTTTGCTCTGTCACGTGAAACCTGTAGATCTTTTTTGCATAATATTGAGAGGTAATTAATTAATTGAGTTTACGATCAGCTTCGGCATTCCTCTAGTATTAGTATACGCCTCTTCATGGTCATCCAATAAATATGAGTTTTTCAGATCTTGGATGCCAGAGACTGACTGCGTAGGATTGTCATGCGTCATGCTTGAGTTGTGAATGCTCGTCATCATTTCTAGCTTTTTTGTTTTTGTTCATCGTCTTGATTTCATCAACCCAACTCTACTATTAGTTCATTTTCGATGTAGTAGTTGGTGTGGCAGTTAGATCTCCTTTCTTTTCATAGAAGATTTCATGTACGATATTTACTCATGGATTAAGAAATCTGCTTGATTCCCAAAAAGTTTTTAACCATCAAGTGATGGCTGTCAAGAGTTGGAGAAGGAATATCCATCACTTCATTTTCATGGATCAATATATACCAATACTCTTTTAAGCACACATTTCTACCAGGACAAGAAAAACTAAATTTAGCTCCCAAAACTTCTAGGTCTAATTGAAAATGCTGAGTTGCATTTTGTCAGTCGTCTACTAACTTGAGGTGGTAAATCTATTTTACGAGCTTAGTCGTTATTTTGCATCATATCATATGTTTTGCTGGAATAGTTTAGCTGCTTAGCAAGTGAGTATAAGCTCGACTACGAAAAGATGAAGTCTACGAGGCTAATGTGAATGTAGCCATGTGGAAGCTACATCTGATAGCTAAGGTTCAGAACCGCAGTGATTTGTTGATTCTTAAGTTCGGAAAGTTACCTAGCTAGCATCCGTGAAGAAATTGGTAGGTTATGTTAAAGAGGTAAAAAACCACCTTTTGCTAATTTCTAATATATTGATGACATTAACGGAATAACTCTTCCTTAATTTTCCTCTCTTCTCATCTTCCACTTATTGGTCTGCAAACATGCAACTCTGAGTAGTTCTTTTCTGGGTATTTATGTGCTTAAAGGTAGGTCAGAGATCACCTCAATATTAAGTGTTCAAGCTTAATTGGCTATAACTGATGAAGATTGAGAGGTAGGTTATTGGTCCAGTGAGATGATTCGTAAATTTCAATCTTACAATAAGCATTGGAAAACGCCAGGTTAATATATACCTTTGTTTCTAGAAGCAGTTTATTTTTTACCCCTTTAGCAGTTGCGTTGTTAGAGTTTAATTTATTTCAAGGTGTTCCTTAATTATATTCCCATATATCGGTGATCCGTGAGTAAGAACTGATTTGTGGTTTAGCAATGAGCCAAGAACTGATTTGTGATTTTTTCTTGGAATTTATTATTTGGACAATCTAAGAACTTCTAAGTGTCGTGGGTTAGTGGTACATTGTAGTGTGTGTGATATTGATATGGATGCTTCTCAGAGAGACTATCGGAGGGTAGTTGAAATGAATTGATGTAGGCATACATTATAATCGGTGATTACTACCACATTAGACGGGAAGTGCGTGGTGCAACGATAAGGCCAACTACTACTTACTAGTACTCTCTCTATTTTATATTTTATATTTTTATTTTTAATATATAGCAGTGATTAATAAGGAACATAAGGTTTCCAAGAAAAAAAGTTAAACATATATGTGTAATTGAAACGAGAATGTAAATTTGGGTATGCAGTAAATTTAGCAAGATATGCGGAATGTATGATAGAGTAGTAAGAAAGTAGAGAATGCCGTATCAGATAAAGGTCAAAAGTGACAAATATTGTGTGTAGATTTCTGCATGCGAAAAACTTACATGAAATAGTCAAGAGTTCTCTATCATCCTTCACAAAGGATCAGTATAGAAGGGTGAAATGAAGTGATGGATATGAGAGTAGCCACAAAGAAATTTGGAGATGAATGATTTAAGCATATCTGACAGGGAATGTTATAAATGAAAGCTAAGAAACATGATGTTCTATACCCTAATCTCAATTATTTTGGATTATACATACAGTGATGATATAATTTGTTGTATGGAATTCTACAAAATACATAATTTTTTTAAGTTCAAGAGATGAGCACATTATGACATTTCCAAGCATAGGACGGGATTTGCTATGTATTTTATTTCCTACCTTTACACAGTATTTACCTTTTGGTTCCGTGATTATCGACAATGGTGCTTTTGATCAAATGTTAGATATTTAATAGAAACATGCTTAAAAAAGGTTTATCTGTGTAACTTTTCTAGCGTTGGTGCCACTTTTTTTAGAAGCATTCAATACATATTGGCATGAGACGAAACGTTTTAAATTTAACGGTGATTTAGCATTTCTTGAGTTAATTTCTTATTCTTCATCGGGGTAGTCATTTGCCTTCCTTTTGGTTCACCTATCGCTAGTATGTTTTTTGAGCTTCCCTTTCTCAATGACTATGTTAACCTGTTTCATGTATAGTACCTTTCAACTTATAAAAGGATGATTTACCTCGTAAATGAGGTCCTGAACAGTTGCCATCACTTGTTTTATGATCCTGATTCCTGCAGACACAGCATAAACTTGTTATAACAGCCTTCATTAGTTGCTGGGCAGATATTTCACCTCAAACAGGTAACGGTACCTTTTTTCTAATATTTTTAATGAATATACAAAGATGATTTGGCTTTACAATTTTCGGATTCATTTTTTATTTGGTTCTACTGAAAGATATTTTTCAATGCTTTTCCACACATAATATTGGGAGATGCCTTATTTTAATAACAATAAAGATTACTTTTTCAAGGAATGGATTAAACGAAAATACACTCCCAAGGACATAAACGATTCAAGTGATTAGAATATGCAGATAGAGTATGAATTATTAGCAGGATATAAAAATTTGGTAAATGTTGGATCTTGTATATGTGAATATCCACGTCCTGGTTTTGTGGGGAAGTTTCATCCAATACAATACACACCATAATGTGACAAAGATGAACATTCAACCAATTTGCTCTTTCACCAAATATGTGTGAAACCTGAGGATTATTACTAAGCAGCAAAAGTACTAGTTCTACAAGCGGGCGGTGAACTCTTGTATTAACCATGGCATGCTTCGTCTTGCAGTTGCAGGAAGCCAGCTAAAGTGGGAACGTAGACAGCCCAAACTGTGAGGTTAATTTTCAAAGAAATGCCTGCACATTTCAAGACCGCCTATATTATCCACCGAACTCTCTTCATTTTTTTGTATCGTTTTCTCGCGTTGTGTATTGATTTCTGACCTCGAGAGCGGCTTCTAGTAATATATATAGATTACTATCTTTAGTGATTTTTCCCTCCCAAAGAGATCTTTCGTGATTTGAACACTTAGGCAAGATCGACAACTTTATTGGGAAAAATGGGCACCAAAGTTGTACAGATGCATGCTGTTTCCACGTTTGTATCGGTCGTTCCACTGGTTGGGTGAAAAGGATATCTACGTTTCTGGATGCTGAGACGAGTTCCATATATATATATATATATATATAATGTTATCAAGCATGTACTCCTGATCGATAAGCTAACCAAATAAACAGAGTAGAAGTCAAACGATTACATGGGAAAAACAAGAAGCACTTGATATACCCCTTGCCAATTCAACTTGACAACAATCCAGCAAACTGTTCTAATAACGCCACCTACGGATCTTTAAGTTCAATTCTAGTTTGTTACCGATTACTTCCATAAATCAAAATAGTAAAACCTGGGATTCGGTTCTTGCCGACCGGTCTCAGACAAAATTAAGCAGTATATCTACTACAAAGTTCTCAGAAAGCACACACAAATACCACTAAACTATCACTGTACACGGTAAGATATCGGAGCATCTTGTCTAATACACAGGCTTTGTACATGTAAAATCGTTCATGGGCACAATATGTGGGTACATAACTTGATCGAAGGTGGCAACTTATGAAAAAGCAGTCTCCCCTTGCGCTGAATTGGTGAATCAACGCTTACCCTTTATTGCTGGGGAAGACTCAGAAGAGGACATATAGCAGCTGATGGATACTAGTAGTAGTCACAAGTACGACAATGCAGACAGCTCCACTTAGCAAACTTGTAGACTAATTTTTTCATGCAACCGCGAGCATCAACCAGAGATCTGCATGCATAAGAAGACATTGTTTCAGGGAATTGCATAGAACAGGAACCCCTACGCCAAAGCACACATGCAAACAGTTTCTAGTGTGCACTTATCAAACAGTTGGAACAACAAAAGCAACAAAAGAGAATAACTAAAATTGGTAAACATTTTGTTACACAAAACACTCATCTCTCAGCTTTCAATACCCATTCTTAACTTGACACCCATTTTTGGCCTATTTTTACTGTATCTTAACTGCAACAATGCCCAATGCCATGTTGGAGATTCACGGCCATGGCTTCCATTATAAAAAAAGCTTGGTTTCAGTATTATGTATTATGTTTTTAAATGTTGTGGTTACCTACAAGGCATTAATGTAAATAAATAGAGTGAAAAATGCTAAAATGAGTATCAAGGTTAGAATGAAGGACATGGAGTAAATAGAAGATTGCACAAGCACATTTACTAATATAAAGTGATGCCTAAGAGCATCATTTGTGCCAATGGATGCGGCTTTCCACTTTCATTGAGGCAGATTCAAAATGCAATACATCCCAAATTCCGGTCACAAACAATAGGAAACACAGTCGCTCTCTTTTCTACATTTGCTCACTCCAATTTTTACTGAATATCCATGAGTTTCAATTCTTCACTCACAAGGAATCCAGGAGCCTCAATTCAGATACAATAACATCCGTTTGTAACTTGATGGACATCATCTACCAGCACCTTTCTACCTAATTTTCGTCCTCGTATTTGAAGGTGATAACAGCCTTACAGGAATAAACAAAAACAAACTAAGCATTTTTTCTATCTATTTTTTCAAAATCACTGGACTTGAGAGGCATGAAGTCCGCCATTACCTTTCTTGCATTACTTCCACTCACCACTTATTTATTATCCTAAATATAGAGAACTAATTGCTAAGATCATACAGTGTCAGTATGCGGTGTTTGCCTTGTGGGGTCTCTGGCCATAATGGTTAATCTCAATCCAACAGGTTTCCACTTTCACAAATAGAATATAGGTAAAAATGTTCTTTTTGTTCTTCAGTTGAAGTGGTTCATCACCATGACAAGTTGCACGACAATCCCAGTTGGCATATACATGAATCTCAAGGGGATAAACGTTGGGTGTACTGGAAATTCAGAAGAGAAGCACCTTACCCTTCACCAAGTTGGATAAGGATCTGAGGACTAGTCAGATTAAAATTTTTCTTCTTATTGTAACCTTAATAAGCTTTTGTAATTTCATATCATCCCCTCACATGTCCAAGTTACTTGTGTTGAACTACATGCTTCCTAGCCTCTAAGAGTAACCATCATCATCATTTACACCTCAACCCAGCTGGGTCAGGTCAGCAACATTGATTTTGCATCACCAGTACATTGCTTTCGCATTTAAATTGAAGACACAACACCAAGCTGCCTTCTTCCGCATTTAAATTGAAGACACTAAACCAAGAGGGGAATGGGATAATGAGATGAGTAATGACATTAATGTCAAAAGCGGTAGTCACCAATGCCATAAGATCGTGAATAGTGGGAGACATACCACACAACATTTGGATACTGAGTGAATTTAGACCAACATTCACAGCTTGAACCAAACGCAACACTCATCACTTCACAAAAAAGGGATATAGATTTGGGTCATTAACTCGTATCAGCTAAAGTCCATTCTTTCTCTGTTTCGTTTAGTTAAAAGCATCAAACTCTTAATCTACTTTTTATTGTTCAAGGCTGATCTTCATGTTAAACAAAGGGTCCTCTTTGATTTAAACTTTAGTACATATTGCTAGTCAACAAAGTCAGAACATATAATTTAGCTAATGTCCTAGTAGTAATTTAAGGGAAATAAATTAGTGCAAATCGAAAAAGAAAAAGAGCATTTGAATGAGAACCTCTTTCATCAGAAATATAAAAGCGGATCCAGAAAAGCAACAGATTTCGGAAAAAATTGCAGAAAGCAGATCCATTCAAAATAACAGCGACATTACAAAGATGACAAAGATTAATCCTTTCAATAAAGATAAAACAAAACAGCAGGAGTAAGAAGCAATTACCTTGGCGCAACAAGGCCGGAAGCAGAGATCAGAGGGAATTCATCTCCAGACAGTAAGGGCGCCTCTTGAGCAGCAGCTTGACGGCGGACCCATAGGGCTCACCGAACGCACCACTAACCCAGCACAAATCAGAGGCCTCCTTCTTCGCCACCACCGACTCCTCGCTTGGCCTGATCGCCACCAGGGTGGCACCTCTGAGAACAAGGCCGTCGGGCAGTGCCAACGAGGGCGCGCACCACAGCATCATATTCAGGGCCGGCACCATGGTCCTGTTAGCCTACGCAGACCCGACCAACGGCTTCACCCTCAACTCCTGCAACTGCTCCTTGTTCATCCTCAACACCCCCTGCCCATCCGAGTCCGTCAGCTCCAAGCTCTCCAACTTCCGGCGGTCGGAGATGATCTGGTGGAGCAGGAAGTGTCGCGCCGAGGCGGCGATCAGGGAGCTGATCGTCCAGACCACCCGCATCTTCAGCCCGCCATCGGTGTAGAACGACTCGGGCACGCTCCCATTGTCGTCACCCTCGTGACCCTTCGCCGACTCGTCGGAGGCGGCGGAGTTCGGGGACGACTCGGCGGCGACGGAGGAGGCAAAGAGGACGACGCAGGCGTCGAGGGCGGTCCACTTGAGGAGGACGCCCTGGTCCATGCCGAGGTCGCCGCCGGCGCCGGCGGATCTCGTGGAATCCGCGGAGCAACTCGGTGGGCGAGTAGTGGGAGACGTCGGGGGATGATGCGGAGCAAGAAGCGGGGGCGGGGGAGGGGTACTGTTGGGGGAGAGGAAGAGGGAGAGGGAGTGGAAGGGGCGAGAGAAGAAGCGGAGGGGAGGGGAGGGAGAGGAGGGACTTGGCGGCCTTGTTATAATTATAGATGGGATGGGAGGGGAGGAGGTGGTGGTGGTGGTGGAGTAGTCGGCGAGGACGAAACACCCCAAATCCGGTCTACACTCAGGTATGTTACAGGCTCCGGTTAGGTCGGCTAATCCGAACCTAGCTCATGCGGATCTAATCTCGGCGTCTTAAGATGAAAATGCAACTCGCAACATGGTATTACATTAATGACATGTAAGTCAGAGTACACACCAACAATCCCGATAAAAATTAATAAAAGTTTTGAAATACGACGGACAGAATTTCTCCTAAAAATGTAATTAGGGGCCACCCTGTCAAATATACATATAAAAAGATATATAACCAAGTATCAAATAATTTCATTCACACAGAATTTAATCTACTATATACTCATTCTGAAGCTTGGGTTTCAACCCATCACACTTTTTGCTGCGCTACTCTGATCATTTCATTTCATCTCATTGTCATGCCTCAAACATTTACTCATAGCATGTTTATAAAATAACATCATAAACAAAACATTAAATATTCAATCACCCAATGTGTGTGTGCAGAAGATCTTATTGCTCCTCCGTCCTGGCTGGCCCACCCATCTCGTGCTTATCACCTACATATATATAGGAAAAACGTCAGTAACAAGCGTTATTGGTCCGAAAAGAAAATAACTATAACAAATTGGCTATGAGAGCAAACTCTCATATGAACGAAATCATCATGTACTCCACGTGAACACTCTGAAGGGCACTACTGAGGAGCCACTGGGCTGCAGACCCGGTAGCATCCCGAACTTACTGATCTGTTGCTGGTACTGTGCTACTCTCAGCACTTCTTTTTCAGTACTTCTCGTGAAACTTTATCCTAAGCCCTCTCCTTACCTCCATATTTCTCCTGACCTTGAGCACGAAGGCCGAGTACTCTCAGGCAGTCGCCTTTAGTACCCTTTGAACCACAAGTCCGGACATGCGCTGTACTAAACAGTACCCGTAAACCTCCACGTTCTCCGGGTGTGAGGAACTCAAACGCGGAGTTGTCATGATCCCTCGGGAATGGAACAGTCCGCTGGCACTAATCCAGAGCCCGCTTTGACTGTCACGGCATCCTCTGCATGGTACGTGCAGTCGATTTCTCCATCTCTCGTCTCACAGAAATACGAAAACTATATATATATAGGCTTGGGTAGGGAGTTACATAATAGGCCCGAAGGCAACTTTTGGTGGATCTTGTTTTCGAAATCAACCTCGAGGGATCTCATCCTCGAGGGGTTATTAATCCGGAAAATGTTCGATTAAATGGCCCGAGTTAAGTGGGATCCGATAAAACGCCACTTAGCCCGTCCTGCAGACAATAAATCAAACATACAATAGAAAAGATTAAAACAGACGAGTGCTAAACGGATCTTGTAGAAGCTCCAAGCGTGTCATCGCGCCTAGGCGACGAGCTCCTACTCCGTACCTACACATCAAAACTAAATATTAACGCCTGCTAACTAAATGATGAATCACACACAATGACAGTCAATCAGCAATCAAATAATCATAAATATGAAAATACTTCTAACTAATATTATTCATACCAATTTTACTGTATTTTCCTAAGTTACATCGTACCCGATTAACATGCTCAAATTTACTTTACATCATCAGATCACTTAATATTTACTCATTATCAATCATATCATACATATCATTACTTCTTTCATGCTCAGACTTCTATCATGGAAATCACTCAATCCTATCATATTATGCTAACAATCATCAATTTACATAATCAATTGGAGGTAATTATACCTCACATTGTCGGCAATCGGCGACGACTAGGGTTCCGTCGTGTGTCTCGGAGCTCGAATTCGGCGCTCCCCGGCGTCCGACGTTCGATCGGGCTCGACTGGGTGAGCCCCGCGGAAGATCCGGTGAATTCCGACAAATTCCAGAAATTCCAGTTTTTCGGCAGCTACTGGCGGTTTTTCGGCACTTCCGGTGGTTTTCCAGCGACAATCGTCGGCGGCGTCTACTGGCCGGAAAGTGGTCGTGTTGGGTACCCTCGGAACCGGCTCGGCGACCCCGACTCATCTCCGAGGTCGACGCGGCCAACGGAGGTGGTGGCTCGCTGGAAAATGGCTAAAACAGGGCCGGCGGCGATGGGTCGCTAGATCCGGCCGGCCCGGGCGGCGATGGCCTCCGCTCCGGTTGGGGAAGGCCGCTAGGGGGTCGAAGACGTCGAGGCGACTACTCGATCGCGGTGGCGACGGTCACCGGCGGCGGAATCGGTGACACGACCGAAATGTGCCGCGGCGCTAGGCGAGGCGATTCCGGCGTCGCGGCGGCCTGGCAACGGCCGGGGCTGGTCGGGGTGGCACGGCGACGTCGTGGCGGGGCTAGGCAAGGTCGATCGGCGACTGGGCGGCGGCGGCAACGGCGGCGGTGGTGACGCGCAGTGGTGGCGTCGCGGGAAGGGTCGGGGAAGAAGGTATGGGGGAGAAAAGACTCGATGGCAAACTCGTAAATATTACTTGACTCATCTCCGACTCGAGTCAAGTATAATAACTAAGTCGTATTAAATCCTAAAAAAATTCATAAAAATCGGGAAAAATCCCGTAAAATCAAAAAAATACCAAACATCGTAATGATATGCTCTAGAACTATCAACCCACCCAAAATGCCCGTAACGCGTCCTAACGCGATAAACGGCCTAAAACTAATTCTACGATCCATTATATATAAAAATAATAAAATAATAATAAAAATGACTGGCATACTCTCATATATCTGATAACTCATTCTGTTCTGCTGTGTTCATGACGTTATCATTATATACTTGGGTACGGATGACCCTCATAGCTCATACACGCGACTGGCATCGGCTCGGTACACGTGTCCTGAAACTGACTCAACTCGAAAAAAATAACGGTCGACCCGACCGGTTCTGAATATAAAACCCTAACTCGAATCGTGGGTTTTACAACCTTCCCTCCTTATAAAAATTTCGTCCTCGAAATTTTAACTCAAGGAGGTTCTGCTGAAACTAGTTCCTGGAAGCTGGGATACATATCAGTCGTATCCTCTATTGGTTCAACAATCTTATACATCCTCACTGACTGTAGTGGTGCCGACGTGGCGAGTCATGCTAGTGATGCTGACCATCTCAAACATTCTGGATTCTATACTTCTTGTGTCTGTTCTGACATTACCATCATCATGCTCTTCTGTTCTGATCCCTACTACTAACTCGGCGGAAAAACCTAGATCACCCCTAAGGGCCTATTGGGTTGGTCAAGCAAATACTCCAGAGTATCGCAAGGTTCTAATCTGGGCTATGCCTGGGAAAACTACGTCGAGGGTAAGACCTACCTGCTAGCATCTACCCATGTCCCTCTAGTCCTCATCTGTGAACAGTCACCTACATGTACTCGCAGGAACTCTACTCTAGGTCTTACAGTCACCTCAAGGCCTGCTATGAGTCTCCTGCTAAGTACGGTGGATACCCTAATGAGCTGCACGGCTCACTGTCGCCAGTCTAAATATAACTCTCAGGTGTCCCGGTATAAGGAACTGGACCGCTCACGGGGTCCTAGTTGACTCGGTCCTGAGTCAAATATCTCACTCTGTTCTATATGAGAACAAGGATAGCTGCTATTCTCTACTGCATACTATGGGTCAGGTGACTATCTAGACAACTACTAACTAATGCTGAAAGGAGGCGAGAACACCTGTACATACACAGCGTGTCTCAAGGAGTATGATAACATACTCTGTATGGGACTGTGGAATCTGCATCTGGTCTGTGGCATGTGCTCCGTGCTATGTGCTCTGGTCAATGTATACTCATCTCAATCCTCTGGATAAACTGATGGTAGAACTGATACAAGGGTGAGTAGGGATCCTCAAGTGAAAACTCTACTATGTCTGACATCTCTAGGTTATAGGAAGGGAGGCTGAATCTCATGGAAATCTAATCACACTGCTCAAGAACCCTCAATGGGGACATCTCATCCTCACATGTAATATCTGATGCTAGGTAAACGGGGAATCCTGGGACTCGTGGGTTATGGGCCCACACGCTTCTACTGCACAACTCTTATCTATGGTAAGGTTAAGGTCTCATGCAAATAGTAGGGGAGATAAAATCCCTATGTAACATATTTGGTGGCCAAAACTTTGGTAGGTCTATGGACTTGTCTCTAAGATCACCATGATTTACTATGCCACAGGTGATCAGTCTGTGGAACAGTCAATCAATGACAAATCTCAGAAACGGCTCCTAAGTGGCTCTAGTTTAATCAGCTAACAGTAGGCACATGTTTCTCGATACTGTACTAGTCATGCACTTCTAAACGGGCGGGGTTCAAACGACCCAAAGAACCACAGTCTCTCCTCAAGTCTACGGGGACTCATAATGAGGTTCGACACGTGTCTCGTCCGCTCTTCAGTGGTGTGTGACCTGCCGTCCCGTACCGATTTGTAGTACTAATCTTGACTCACATGACTACTACCGCTGTGGTAGACTCTCAAGCAAGGCTATCAACCAAGATGAGCATACACTGGTATCACTCCGTCTAGTGTGCATGGTCTGTTCTGTCTGAAGTCCCTATTTACTTTGTTCTCAAGCTGGGGTGAGGTTCGTCATCGTAAGATCGGTCTGCCCATACCGACCTGCACTGTAAACCCTAATCAGTACCATGAAGGTGCTTCTATACTCAAGGTAGGGCTCAACTCTATGTCTCAAGGTAAGGACCTAAAACGTGCTGGCGAAACACAAGGGAATCGCTATCTCTTCTGGAAAACACGCTCGTTGAACCCTCTATCTATGCCTCATACTAAGTCAAACTCCTATCGCTGGCTGGCCAATCGCTAAATGGGTTAAACTATGCGTGTGATCATCTACTAACCATCTTGTTTGTGTATGCCAATTGTGGCCCATGGATGCCCCATCATACAGTCTGTACAATCCAATCATTGTGACCACCCATTTGGAGGTCATACTGTCATGTTCCATGAATCTGTCCATACGCATCTCTATGAGACTGTCACTAATAGTGCCTGATGGGGTTATCTTGCAACATACATTTGACCCAAGGGTGTTAGGTCAAAATAATGATTGCAAGAGAGCTGTGAAGTGGGATTCTATGCCATCTCATCCAAATAACCTCTGTTCTCCTAACTCTTCTCTATTATGCTGATGCCTTTGTAACTATATCTCTTGTTCCTCAAATTTTGACCCTACTAATACCTAACTAATTTACTCGGTCGGCGGGTGAGCAAACACGGACGGCGGTAGTGCATATTCGGTCGTCGGTTGTGCAACTCGGTCGGCGGTTGTGTAACTCGGTCGGCGGTTGTGCACCTCGGTCGGTGGTTGTGCACTCGGTTGGCGGTTGTGCACTCGGTCGGTGGTTGTGCACTCTGTCGGCGGTTGTGCACTACCTAGATGCAGAAAAATCTAATCCTACTCATATGCATCATAAATTTACTACTATCTCTGCCATATCTTGGGTGCTATTAACTCGGTTCAGGTTGTCCAATCATGCGTGTCTGATCCAAAGGGGTTTGGATCATGATGCTGACACATATGATGGTCAACCTATGCTAAACCCCACTCTGATCTCGTAGGCACTGGTGGTCTTGGTCTTTTCCTTGTTATGTCCAAGCCTAAGTCTCACTACTCATCCTCATTCATTACTATCTTCTAGAAGTGGTCCATCTCAAGCCGTCTTGCTCCATGTACTTCAATGGCCCTATTGGCATAACCACATCCTTCATCCGTAGGGATTTGTCTAAGGCACTCGACGGTCCATCTCATGTGCCACTTACTTACTGGTATCTCTATATTTCAAGTTATTTCCCACTATGTACACCATGTCCAATGGAAGCAGGAATGATGCGGTGACATGCAAAACATGGACACCTGGTCAACATCCAAATCTCTTTTGCAATAGACAGCCTCGGTGGGTCTCTACGCCCATCATGACATTCTTGTAGATTCTTAGAATCTAACGTCTATTGACATCTGGATCTGGTATAAGATAGGATCCTATTCCCATTTTACCTCTGCTAGCACTACTACATCCCCTGCTCACATCTAACTGGGCAAGCAATCTGATATCCTCCCATAGAAATGACCTGTCAACTCAACTAAGGTCAGTTCCACATAATTCTGATCCAGTCCTGAATACACTGTTATCCAAACAACTTGTGAAGAAAATCTGCATGTAAAGAAAATATACGAAAACATACCTGCCAGCTGGACTCGGAGCAGTCTTTGCACACACATCACCTATAAAGTATCATACATCTTAATCGGCCGAGAGTGGCTCTCATACCAATGTTGTAACACCCCAAATCCGGTTCACACTCGTGAACCGAACCGGCATGTTACAGGCCCCGGTTAGGTCGGCTAACCCGAACCTAACTCATGCGGATCCAATCTCGGCGTCTTAAGACGAAGATACAACTCGCAATGCATGGATGAATACACAAACCTAACATGGTACTACATGAATGACATGCAAGTCAGAGTACACACCAACAATCCCGATAAAAATTAATAAAAGTTTTGAAATATGACGGACAGAATTTCCCCTAAAAATGCAATTAGGGGCCACCCTGTCAAATATACATATAAAAATATATATAACCAAGTATCAAACAATTTCATTCACACAGAATCTAATCAACTATACACTCATTCTGAAGCTTGGGTTTCAACCCATCACACTTTTGCTGTGCTACTCTGATCATTTCATTTCATCTCATTGTCATGCCTCAAACATTTACTCATAGCATGTTTATAAAATAACATCATAAACAAAACATTAAACATTCAATCACCCAATGTGTGTGTGCAGAAGACCTTATTGCTCCTCCGTCCTGGCCGGCCCATCCGTCTCGTGTTTATCACCTACATATATATAGGAAAAACGTCAGTAACAAGCGTTACTGGTCCGAAAAGAAAATAACTATAACAAACTGGCTATGAGAGCAAACTCTCATATGAACGAAATCATCATGTACTCCACGTGAACACTCTGAAGGGCACTACTGAGGAGCCACTGGGCTGCAGACCCGGTAGCATCCCGAACTTACTGATCTGCTGCTGGTACTGTGCTACTCTCAGCACTTCTTTTTCAGTACTTCTCGTGAAACTTTATCCTAAGCCCTCTCCTTACCTCCATATTTCTCCTGGCCATGAGCACGAAGGCTGAGTACTCTCAGGCAGTCGCCTTTAGTACCCTTTGAACCACAAGTCCGGACATGCGTTGTACTAAACAGTACCCGTAAACCTCCACGTTCTCCGGGTGTGAGGAACTCAAACGCGGAGTTGTCAGGATCCCTCGGGAATGGAACAGTCCGCTGGCACTAATCCAGAGCCCGCTTTGACTGTCACGACATCCTCTGCATGGTACGTGCAGTCGATTTCTCCATCTCTCATCTCACAGAAACACGAAAACTATATATATATAGGCTTGGGTAGGGAGTTACATAATAGGCCCGAAGGCAACTTTTGGTGGATCTTGTTTTCGAAATCAACCTCGAGGGATCTCATCCTCGAGGGGTTATTAATCCGGAAAATGTTCGATTAAATGGCCCGAGTTAAGTGGGATCCGATAAAACGCCACTTAGCCCGTCCTGCAGACAATAAATCAAACATACAATAGAAAAGATTAAAACAGACGAGTCCTAAACGGATCTTGTAGAAGCTCCAAGCGTGTCATCGCGCCTAGGCGACGAGCTCCTACTCCGTACCTACACATCAAAACTAAATACTAACGCCTGCTAACTAAATGATGAATCACACACAATGACCGTCAATCAGCAATCAAATAATCATAAATATGAAAATACTTCTAACTAATATTATTCATACCAATTTTACTGTATTTTTCCTAAGTTACATCGTACCTGATTAACATGCTCAAATTTACTTTACATCATCAGATCACTTAATATTTACTCATTATCAATCATATCATATATATCATTACTTCTTTCATGCTCAGACTTCTATCATAGAAATCACTCAATCCTATCATATTATGCTAACAATCATCAATTTTAAATAATCAATTGGAGGTAATTATACCTCACATTGTCAGCAATCGGCGACGGCTAGGGTTCCGTCGTGTGTCTCGGAGCTCGAATTCGGCGCTCCCCGGCGTCCGATGTTCGATCGGGCTCGACTGGGTGAGCCCCGCGGAAGATCCGGTGAATTCTAGAAATTCTGGTTTTCCGGCAGCTACTGGCGGTTTTTCGGCACTTCCGGTGGTTTTCCAGCGACAATCGTCGGCGGCGTCTACTGGCCGGAAAGTGGTCGTGTTGGGTACCCTCGGAACCGGCTCGGCGACTCTGACTCATCTCTGAGGTCGACGCGGGCAATGGAGGTGGTGGCTCGCCGGAAAATGGCTAAAACGAGGATCCGGCGGCGATGGGTCACTAAATTCGGCCGGCTCGGGCAGCGATGGCCTCCGCTGGTCCCGGTCGGGGACAGGCCGCCTAGGGGGTGCGAAGACGTCGAGGCGACGTCAGCTCGATGGCGCGGCGGCGAGCGTTCGTGAAAATAGTTACTGTGACTCGTCTCCGACTAGAGTCAAGTATAATAACTAAGTCGTATTAAATCCTAAAAAAATTCATAAAAATCGGGAAAAATCCCGTAAAATCAAAAAAATACCAAACATCATAATGATATGCTCTAGAACTATCAACCCACCCAAAATGCCCGTAACGCGTCCTAACGCGATAAAGGGCCTAAAACTAATTCTACGATCCATTATATATAAAAATAATAAAATAAAATAAAAATGACTAGCATACTCTCATATATCTGATAACTCATTCTGTTCTGCTGTGTTCATGACGTTATCATCATATACTTGGGTACACATGACCCTCATAGCTCATACATGCGACTGGCATCGGCTCGGTACACGTGTTCTGAAACTGACTCAACTCGAAAAAAATAATGGTCGACCCGACCGGTTCAGAATATAAAACCCTAACTCGAATCGTGGGTTTTACACAGTTGACGCGGAGGAGGAGGGAGTGGACGAGTGGGACAAGTGAGCGGAATCGTCGGGAGATGAGGGACTTGACATCAGAGATGCGGTTGAAGAGGAGTGAGTCCGGTAGCCGGTCCAAGTGGTCCACCCTTGACTCTGTATCAGACATCCTTCCTTCTCCCCACCCGATTGCGACGGCGGCGGGTGAGAGGAGGGAGAATAGAAGAAGGTGGTTGATCGATGGACGGACTTGCCCCTTTGCCTCGCCGGGTGGGCTAACGGGGAAGAAAGAAAGGACAGTGGGGTGGAGCGGTATTTAGAAGCCTAAGATGGGCTGGGTTGTGTTGGGCTCGCCCTTTTAAGATGGAGTCCAAAGCCCATCTTTCTTTCTTTCTTATCGCGCCACCCTCATCAAGAGAACGTTTGCCATTTTTTGTTGACATAAAGCCAATGGATAATATGTAGTAGGTGAATCTAATTGTGACCTCCATTTACAAGCCATATTAAAGGTCAATCAGATTGGAATCATACGAACGTAAAAATAAATCGTATTGTACTTTTCTGGTGCCATCGGCTGGATCGAGGTCGAATTCGCTTGACGGTATAACTTGTTTTCGTTCGAGTTGAAGTTAAACTCAAATTAATTGAGCAAGAGCAAGCTCGAGTTAAATCGATACTTGATGTTTTATATTAGATATATATATGTTTTATGTAGCTATGCAAACAAAATATGAAAAATAATAAATATAATTATGTTATAATATGATAGTTTTATGTGATAATATGTAGAATATGTTCCTGAGCAAACTATCTGGTCATTTTTTAATCGAAATTGAACTATTTAATTTTTTATAATTAATTTTATCTCAAATTATAAAAAAATTATATATTCATAATACTCGAACTTTTTCCTATACCACTCAAACTCGAGTGACTTAGAAGCTTTTTAAACTCTACTTAACTCAAATCAATAAGTTGAGTTTCAAAGTAGCAGTAATTAGACTCACTCTATTAGCATCTCTGCCCACCTAGGACATGCCAACAACCTAATTCCCAAATTTTACTTTTTCTCCCTTTTTTTCTTTTTGACTCTTCTTTTTCCTTCCAGCTCCTTTCTGGCCTTTTTCTTTCTCCGCTGTTTTTCTATGTTTCTCCTTTTCCCTTTATCTTTGTCTTTCTTTTTCGCAATCCTTTTTTTTTTGCTTTCCCCTGTATTCCAAGGTTAATTTTTTGCGTTGTACCATGATCTTAAAATAAATAAGAGAAAATAAGACAAAAAAAACATCTTCTCATCATTCTCTTATGCAAAAATTTAAATTGAAAATTTATTAGTAAAACATGAGAAATATCAAAAACTTAGCGACAGGTTGAGATGTCATTCGAGAAAACTTACGCTGATAACTAATTAAGTAGACCTTATGCATGCACTCACACTTGCGACTGTGCATGAAGAGATCAGATGCCCTTAATGATGACTTAGTAACTCTCACTTTTCTCAATATTTGTAACCCCTCTGTAAATAGAGAAATGACACTCAAATTAAGGATATAATAATCAAATTAATGACGATCCAAGCTTGGCATGCGATTGTGTTCAACTCGACTCCGCCCACCAGCTGAGCGGAACCCCAGCTAAGGATCGACTTATTTGTTAAAATTTTCATCATTAAATATTTATAACAAAAACATTTTGTACGAAAAGATATACTAATACATAGGGTTGTTAATTGAGCGAGCTCAGCTCGTGAGCATTTAGCGTTTGGCTCAGCTTGACTCGACTCGAAACTCGACATTTAAATGCTCGACTCGAACTCGACTCGAACTCAAATCTTACGAGCCGAGCTTGAGCAAGGTCGTGCTCGACTCGACTCGGTTGTAACTCGAGCTCGACTCAAATTCGACTCGTAGTTTGACTCGAACTCGACTTGATAAAATAATATAATAATATAGTCTTTATATCATATATATATGAAATATAATAACAAAGAAGCAAGATAGTTGAGATGGTAAGTATTCACCATGATGACTTAAAGCTTGTGGGTTCAAACCACATTAGCCTTCACTTTTTTTAAGTGAGGTACTTTTGACTTTTAATCGAGCTGGCGAACGAGCTCACAAAAATAAACAGTTTAAGTATATTCGAGCTTAAGTCGAGCTCGAACACATAAAGATATTCGAGTCGAACTCGAGCATGTATGTCCAAAACTAGTTTGATCTCGAGTCGAGTTCGAACGAGTTTTGAATTATTCGAGCCAAGTTCGAACATATGTTGAGCTCGGCTCGCTCGCTTAATTAGCACCCCTACTAATACACACTAATATTAGCATAAATTAAATTAACAAAACTATGTTAAATTACTGAAATAAAGGTAGATAATCATTCAAGTCTGGAAAATTACACATTCTCAATCAGTATGCCCCATGATCGGAGCTAAGCTCAATAGTTTATAGCCCCTGTTTTAGTGAAAATCCGGTTAGGCTCAAGTTTTTAAACGTTGCTCATGACTCATGAGCATAGCGCAACCCAGCTCAGTCTAGCTTGAGAACGGAACTGGAGCTAGCCGAAAGATCAGCATTGCCACTCCCGGCCAGTGGTCAACACCCCACTAACTTATCCTTGTACACTTGTCCGACTTATAACACTAATATATATATATATATATATATATATATATATATATATATATATATATATATATATATATATATATGAGAGAGAGAGAGAGAGAGAGCGTGGTGAGATGTAGTGCAGCACAGCCAACTTGGCTGTGCTGCATTTTTCCCGCCGTTGGATTTAATCCAACGGCTGGAAATTACTTTCCAGCCACACAACACCCCCCCTCCCCACCCGCCGGAAATTAACTCCGGCGGCTCTTCTCCTCGGCCGGCCGCCACGTCCCCTTCCCCCGCGTGTCCCCTCCACTTCCCCCCGCCGCGCCCGCCTGCTACGCCCGCCCGCCCGCCTCGCCCACTCGCCTCGCCCTCCCGCTGTCCGTCGCGCCCGCCCACTGCCCGTTCCCCTTGTTTTGGCGCGCCACCTCGAGTCACCCAGGGAAGAGTCGAGAATGGAGGGGACGAGGCTAGGATGGTCGTCGCCGGGGTTGGTGCTCGGCGGTGAAGCGTGGAAGGTGGGCGGCAGTGGTGGCCGAGAATCAAATCGGTAGAGAGAGGGGGAAGGAAGGGAGGCGGTGGTGAGGTGTCCCTGGTTAGCAGTGGGCGGCCGGCGGCGAGGTCGCCATCGGTGAGGTGGCAAGGCAAAAAGGGGCGAAGAAACAGAGTCGCCGGCGAAACAGGGGAGGAGGAAATGGGCAGCGGTAGTTTCGTAATAAAAACTTGACTCGCTCCTAACTCGAATTAATATTACGAAATACCTCTCGAAAAATATTAAAAAATAAAATAAAATACCATAAAATAAAATAATCCATTAGAACTTAATTATTTTATTTTATGGTATTTTACTCTATTTTTTTTATATTTCAGGGATTTCTTTCGTAATATTGACTCGGGTTGGGACCGAGTCAAGTTTTTATTACAAAATTATTTTATTTTATTTTTAAAAATTTATTTCGTAATATTGACTCAAGTTGGACCGAGTCAAGTTTTTATTACAAATTTATTTTATTTTATTTTTTAAAATTTATTTTATAATATTGATTCGAGTCAGGACCGAGTCAAGTTTTTTATTACAAAATTACCCCTCTCAAAAAATATGAACAAAATAGGGTAAAATACCATAAAATAAAATAATCCATTAGAATTTGATTATTTTATGTTATGATATGTTCCTATATTTTTTATGTTTTTTGGGATTTATTTTGTAATATTGACTCGAGTCGGGATCAAGTCAAATTTTTATTACAAAACTACCACTCTCGAAAAATATGACCAAAATAGGGTAAAATACCATAAAGTAAAATAATCCATTAGAATTTGATTATTTTGTGTTATGATATTTTCTTATATTTTTTTATGTTTTTTGGGATTTATTTTGTAATATTGACACGAGTCAAGAAGGAAGAAATAGGTAGGGGTAGTTTTGTAATAAAAATTTGACTCGATATCGACTCGAGTCAATATTACCAAATAGATCCCAAAAATATAAAAAATACAAAAATACCATAAAATAAAACAATCAAATTCTAATGGATTATTTTATTTTATGGTATTTTACTCTATTTTTTTCTAATCTTTCGAGATGTATTACGTAATATTAATTTAAATCGAGAGCAAATCAAGTTTTTATTATAAAATTGCTATTGCTTCATTTTTCTCCATCAACCCTTTTTTCTCACCCACCTCACTAACGCTGTCACCTAGCAATTTTGTAATAAAAACTTGACTCGTCCTGACTCGAGTCAATATTACGAATAAATTTCAAAAAATATGAAAAAATAAAGTAAAATACCATAAAATAAAATAATCCATTAGAATTCAATTGTTTTATTTTATGGTGTTTTCTTGTATTTTTTATATTTTTTGGGATCTATTTGGTAATATTAATTCGAGTCGAGAACGAGTCAAATTTTTCTTACAAAGTTATTTTATTTTTTTAAATTTAACCGAGTCAAGTTTTTATTCCAAAATTATTTTATTTTTTTAAATTTATTTCGTAATATTAACTCGAATCGGGAGTCAAATTTTTATTATGAAATTATTTTATATTTTAAAATTTATTTCGTAATAAAACATGACTCGAGCCATGACCAAGTAAAATTTTTATTACGTTACTGCCCTCCCCTGTTCGCCACCCCCCCCTCAGTTTTGCCTCGCCACCGCCGGCGACCTCGCTGTCGGTAGCCCGCAGGGGGGGTGGGATTGAGCGGATCGCGAGGGTGGGGCGACAGGTGCGAGCGGGGGCAGGGAGGTGGTGGGGAACGCGACGGGGGGGTTGGCCGCGGCTTCAAGCGGGGCGGGCAGGGACGGCCGCGGAGGGGAGGGTGGGGGATCGCGAGGGTGGGCGGCGGCTGCGAGCGGGGCCGAGGCTGGGGCAGGGCGGGGGCGGGGGCGGGGCGACCGCGGCTGCCGGAGGGCAGGGGCGACCGGCAGGGAAGGTCGGGGGCGAGGGCGACCGCAGCTGTGGGAGGGCGGGGGCGACCGTCGGAGCGGCGGCGGCGGCGGGAAGTACCCCCTTCAATCCTTTATTTTTTTCCCAGCCGTTGGATATCCAACGACTGGGAAAAACTCCAGCACAGCCTACAAGAAACATATTTCCTATATATATATATATAGTATATGAAAAAATTTTCAGACGTGATTAGGTTGATCATCAACGATCAGACCTGTTGGCATCTCTATAAGCGCCTACAGTAGGCGTGTACAAGTCTTGTATACAGATGTTCTACTAGGTCCATTTGTATTGGCATCTAAAGCGTCGCTACATTAAACTCTTTTTCGAGCCTAAATGAAAGAGATGAAGAATGGCATCCGCACGACGGGGATAAGGTGTTATTCATTCGCGGCCTTACATGCAGTTCTAGCTCTTTCTATCAATTGAGACCCAGCATGTGGCCGTGAAAAAGAAATAATAATTGTTCATATATCGGGGATGAGAATGAGGACGCTACCACAAGTTCCATTATCTTTAATGCTCAGAAAAAATTCACTACTTTGATAATCGCTTGTGGACGAGAAGCCAACTTGTCCATTAAATCCAATCGTCTTTGTGTTCCACACCCCCAATGACTCATCCCTGCACTCGCCCTTGCTCTGTTCCGTCGTACCTCTTATCCTCTTCCTGTTATCTTTCTTTCCCACTAATCCGCGTACATCTGATAGAACTGGATTAAGATATAGTCTTTCTTTCCTCACAAGCAGTCTTCCATTGGTTTTCTTCTACTCCTCTCCTCTTTATATATATATCTATTAATATGATGATGCGATTGATCTCGTCTTTTTGACACAAGCCTGCAGTATCTTCTTTTTTGGTTTCTCAATTCTACGTGTTTGTGATTCTCTTATGTTAGTCCTTGCTTTGGCACATCCGCTTTATCTTCAAACACATTTCTTTATGAGATTCAAAGCAATGTCTTTTAGTATGGCTCCTGATATTTGAAGCTTTTTGGGAAGAAAGTGTAATTATATGTCCATCCTAACGCTATTTTCACACATGCAAATCATGCAAGCTTCTTTTGGACTTTGCGATGGACCAAAATGAGTAAATCTTTTGGCATGCAAAGATTAGGCCTTTGCGCTCTCATGGATTTTCTCGATGGCTTAAGCTAATTTTGAGCTGTTTCTATGATGGCCTTATTCACCAATGAATTTATTTATTTATTTGTTTTTTGTTTATATGCTGGGTGTTTCTATCCTTATTTTCCATTTCCCACCTTTTTTTGGGGGTTTTTGGATGGGTTATTCTAATTGGTATTCCTCCATTTTAATATTTTGTTGACTATCGTAGAGTGAATTTCTTCATCATCAGTTCAACGGAAAAATACTGTATACATTATTATATTTTAATCCGTAGTTTTTTTAGGAGATTAATTACTTACTATCAACTAGTATTAATATTCCTATATTAATTAAAAAGAGATTTATCTAACCCATTAATATCATATGACTATTGTACTTTCGAATAGAACAATGTTATCTTTATCAACCAACCTTTTTGTGATCGAAGGTTCATATTAACTTGAGAGTATCCACACTAGTTGATAGCCTGATACCTCCATTAATAACATTATCTGATTTTCCCTTCTTTTGAGCTTTCGATAGGTGGAACAACCAGTGTAAAAATTAAAAACTAACCATTTTGTTTGTGCATAGTATAGTTTTGTATCTTTGAACTCTCAAATCTACAAATAGGTGACATAAATCATAGCCTGGTATGGGATAAGGTGGGCTTGGATTTCATTTTTCACGATAGGGGATCTGCTTACACTTTCTTAGCACACAGCCTTCCTCCCCTACTGACTAAGCGAGGATCATATAATATGCTATTATTTGTTTTGGGTTTCCAATTTGCATTGACAATGCACCTAAATAATATCCAGTTTCATACATGATGAAATATTAGTACTAGCTCGCTAGTCAATCTGTATGCTGCCGTAGTTGAGGTGTGGTTGAGGGCCTGCTGTAAACATTGGCATTCATAGATCTCTAAGTACTCAATTCATGATTTGGTGTTTCATATGAAATAATTCTCCTTTTTCTTCTCACTTTGAACTGAAACTAATCTTATGGTATGCTGTAACTTATGGCAACGTAGACAGTTTGGAAAACGATTCATATTGAAAGCTTGTAAAATGGAGGTAACCAATGTCAGCGAGTACGATGCCATTGCTAAGGAAAAACTCCCTCAGATGGTCTATGATTACTATGCTTCCGGAGCTGAGGACCAGTGGACTCTCAAGGAGAACAGAAATGCATTTTCTAGAATTCTGTAAGTCTTCTCCTTCTCTAATTCCTATGTGTTTCAAGCTCATGTAAGATAAATGTTTGAATGTGTAGGATAAGCTTTAAGTTCATGAGCGAGCCAGTAACAATTATAGGACATGGTGTTTTTTGTTGTAGGTTTCGTCCTCGAATTCTGATTGATGTTAGTAAGATCGACATGTCAACCACTGTTCTGGGTTACAAAATATCCATGCCTATAATGCTTGCTCCAACAGCCATGCAGAAAATGGCTCACCCGGAAGGTATCTTGTCATCTCCCAACAACAAGTACTTTTGAGAATCATTTTAAGTTAGTTAACGACATCTTTGATTTATGTACTGTAAAATTTGAACTTTCGTTTTTAAATAGTTTAGGAGCCTACAAGATTTCTGAAAAATATCAGCATGCAATGGGATTTGCCATTGATTAGTTTTGCCTTAACTCTGTTGCAGGAGAGTACGCTACTGCCCGAGCTGCATCAGCTGCAGGGACTATTATGGTATGCATCTTCTCCACTGCTTGTTTAGTCATAGTTCTCAAAAATAATTTAAATTTGGTCTGTTAATTTATTTGATTACAAATCTAAGGGTATATATTAGTATAATTGATTAAAAAATGGTTCTCAAAAGTACACTATGATCATAACAAGGTAAGTCAGAACATCATCAGTTGTTCAGTTTTGACATGTTTTTATGGTCTCATGTATGATATGTAAGATTGGATCTATATGATCCGTTTTTTTACTTGATCTGTTTGGTTAACAGACGTTGTCGTCATGGGCAACCTCTAGTGTAGAAGAAGTCGCCTCCACTGGACCAGGCATTCGCTTCTTTCAGCTCTATGTATGTGTCTTCTCCATGAAATCGAATCTGCAACATATGTCGTGTTTCATCTTTGTGAGAATCATAATCAATTTCGTTTAATGGTAGGTGTACAAAGATCGAAATGTAGTTGCCCAGCTAGTTAGAAGAGCCGAGAGGGCTGGCTTCAAGGCAATTGCACTCACAGTTGATACACCCATACTTGGTCGTAGGGAAGCTGACATTAAGAATAGGTACTCTGACCACAAAGTCTCATACTAGGCATGATAACTTCAATCGGTGTTTCTTTGTTTCTTATACGAAAGAAAAACGTGTTGGCTTAAATATCAGAAATCTTCTTCAATTATAGGTTCACTTTGCCTCCATATTTAACTTTGAAGAATTTTGAGGGTTTGAACCTCGGAAAAATGGATAAGGTAAGTGGTAATAACAGCATAGTAGCCGTCTCTATGGGCGTAAGCTTGCATTGACATATGTTATTGCACCTTAATAACACCCTCTCCTCTTTTTTAATTTTCCTTTTTTTTCCTGAAAATGCTTCATTCAGGCTAATGACTCAGGGCTTGCCTCCTATGTCGCCGGCCAAATTGACCGAACCCTTAGCTGGAAGGTGTGCGGTTTACTTAAACTCTACTCAGATAATTAAGTTTTTAATGCTTTTCTCTTGGATGTTGTATTTATAGGGGACATCAAACTTACAAAGCAGCACTGTATTTATCGACTCTCGTTTTGAGAGACCCATAAGTGTTTACTCATATATATGAGGCATGATATATCAAGCGTGAATAGGTTTTAAAACAAGATTTTCCAACGACGGATACTTGCTGTCGTAGTTAATTTCGGTCTTATTCAGTAGTTAATAGATACATAATGTAATTCACCATATTAATATTAAGATGCCATATAAATATGGAAACACCCCTCAAACACACACTATATATAAAATGTCCTTGCAAATTATTATTGTTTAACAAACAAGAAAGTGAAATATATTGGCCAACTTGAGAAAAATTTGACAGAAGAGCTAAAGTATTGAAAGAAAGGGATAAGTAATTATCTTTTGTTTCTCTCTTTGATGTTAGCAGGATGTGAAGTGGTTGCAGACGATCACGTCGATGCCGATTTTGGTGAAGGGTGTTTTGACTGCAGAAGATAGTAAGCACAGTAGACTCTCACTTTTCTTGCTCTCCATGCATTTTTTTTAATAAATAGACTATAATTCGAAAATAATGCATCAAATTTTGAACCTTGTACAGCTAGAATTGCTATCGAAAATGGGGCAGCTGGTATTATTGTGTCCAACCATGGTGCCCGCCAACTGGATTATGTCCCTGCAACAATTAGCTGCCTGGAAGAGGTGTGCATGTTTATCAGGAGCTTATTAGCAACGCTCCTTATTGTTGCGGATTTAGTTAGGATAATAACAGATAATAATCTTACCATGCCTGCACATTGTACTCATAAATTATGGCGTGAAATTTGGACTTGTAATTGACGGTAACAGGTCGTGAAAGCTGCTCAAGGTCGGGTTCCAGTGTTTCTTGACGGTGGAGTTCGGCGTGGTACCGATGTCTTCAAAGCTTTGGCACTGGGTGCTTCCGGCATCTTTGTAAGGCCATCTCCAGCACTTGGGAATATATCAATCCTAGTAACTAATATATATCATTATCGTTGTCATCAGATTTCGATCAATATACATAGCACAACGCCATGCAAGAAATATTAGTGAAAGCTTTACTGAATGTATTAAATATGGGTTGCAGATCGGAAGGCCGGTGGTGTTCTCCTTGGCCGCGGAGGGTGAGGCCGGCGTGAGAAAGGTGCTTCAAATGCTCCGAGACGAGTTCGCATTAGCCATGGCCTTGAGCGGTTGCACCTCCCTCAAAGAGATCACCCGCAATCACATTGTCACAGAGTGGGATTTGCCTCGCACCCCGTCAAGGTTATGATTAGATCAAGGCCTTTCTCCAGTACAGAAATATGTACAATACTTTACTTCTTATCCTTAAAAATTTGTTTGCACAAGCTGCTATGTCGCATACTACTTGAAATAGATCTGTTATGATGGTGATGCATGGCATAAATCATATCCTTGATGATGATCTCCATATTTGAATCTTTCGATCGAGTAGCCAAAGAGACATCTAGTTATGTTCATGCTATTCATGCTAGGATGTGCTGCCTTGTTTATTGCGTGGAAGTTTGATTACCTTCTACTTTTCAATTCTCGTTAGTTCCTTTGCTGGTGTGCTCAGAATCAAAATAATTCACTTGTGGTTATCCCTCAAGGAAAATTCATACAAAACTCTGCGTCTAGTTCTCTCCTTTAACTTGCGTCTTCCGCCTTCCAGGAGGGGTTGTGGAATTGTAAAATAAAGCTTTAATTTCTAATTCAATTTCTTTTAAACCATGCAAGATACTGACACGATGATCTTCCTAGAAAAGTGTTTGAATTTTAACAAATGTGAAACCTTCATCCGTGCTTTGATTACGTTATAAGAAATAGCAGTGCAATTGTCTTTTCCGTTTTCTTACTTCTTTTGGATTTGCTATATTAAGTGTTACTTCAAACTCTCAGAAACACTATCCTTATTGGTTCAAATTAATTTCATTCGTGGAGTTTAAAGAATATAATTGTAATAAGCAGTTAAATTTTATTAATTTTGGTGATTTGCACTAATGAGAAAGCTGCTGTAAGGAGTTTGCTATAATATTTGATACAGTAAATCCTCTCCCCATTTTACGAATAGCTCAATACTAAACTTAAAACTGCTTTTAAGCTCAAAATGAATATCATATTTAGGTCCATTCATAAGACCAGTATATTAAGTTATGCACGAGCCACTTAATAATTATTAAATAATCTAACATTGTCGTGTCGGATATTCTTATAATTCCTATATGTACCGGCTATTTGTATCAGGCAGCTTTAGGGACAAAGCACCTTAAAAAATAATATTATAGAATAAGAGCAAATGAAGATGTTAATTTAAATTAAAGTAATAAAACTTAAAATGCATAATTTCTTTAAGGTTTTAGAGGAAAATGAATATAAAATGGGTTAATTGGGTCTTTTCCCTCTTTAGAAATCCAGAGGGATCTTGTGAAAGATAAGATATCAGATTTAACATAACCTAAATAAAAAATATTATTTAGAAAAAAACTTTAAAAATATATGTTAAGTTTATCCAACATCATATTTAGAGATAACTGGTGAGAGGACCGTGAAGCCTGTTTTAAGTCTCCTTTAAAAGGCCCATTGGGCCCAACAATGGTATGAGAGCCAAATTATTTTTGGTGTTGCTTTGGGCCAATCTGAATTAGAGTTTTTTGGAACTTCACACTTCACTATAATATGCAAATATAGTGAATGGGAGATGATTCGAGTGATATAATGTGTAAGGGGAAAAATTATTGAGTTTATCTCATGTCATATTTAGAGGTGGCTAGTGACTTGTATATAGGCTAACAAAAAGCCTTATTTCTTATGCTAGGTTTTGAATTATGAGAGACCTGTGAAACCTGTTTCAAGTCTTTTTGGAAGCCCATTGAGCCCAAAAATATATTGCTCGTATGGTTCTAGGTACATGTTCACATCACAAATTGATTAAATAACATAATTCAAGGTTATTTTGTTATTAGACGCCTCAATCCTTCTTTTTTCAACTATCTCCTTTATAGCCTACCGTGAAAATATCCAAATAATGTTTGGTGAGCAAGTTTATAATATTTATGTTACACAACTTGTTCACCAAACATTATTTGTCCAGATATTTTATCAGGCATGAAGTCCCACTTAATGGACGAAAATCAAAGAGTCACCTGTCATTGAGGTACACATGTAAAAACATACATGTATTGTGAGTGATATCCTTTAAATTTTTTTCGCATCTAATACTTATTAGAGTAAGATCTAATTTATAAATGAGAATAATTTATATACTTTTAATTTAAATTAACAATTGTGAAGAAATAATTAAATCTATTATATTCCATTTAAGCCCATCAACTGCAAGCCCCCTTACATTGCACAACTTCGTTAGGTATTTGTCTTCTTCTTCTTTCCCTCTCCTCGTCTGTTCACCTTACAGCAACTACGAGCCCCCATTAGATTGCACAACTCCATGTGGTATTTATCTTCTTCTTCTACTTTCTCTCTTCTCTTCTCTTCTATTCACCTTACAGCAGCTACGAGCCCCCCTTAAATTGCACAACTCCAGGAGGTATTTATGGAGGATAACACTCATTCCTCCTTTTATTCAATTCCTTGATTGAACGCAATCAATCCTCACCAACTCCTTATCCTCTTCTCTTTTATTTTTCCCACATTTTTAGAACAAGTTTTGAAGAAGTCTCTATCCTGGTTGCAGAAATCGGCCGATTCCGTGCGGAATCGGCCGATTTAAATCGGATCGGCGTCGCGCCGATCCGATTTCGGGGCTGAATCGGGCGGCCCCGAATCGGCCCCGGAATCGGCCGAGTTCGGCCGATTCCGACCGATTTAAATCGGAATCGGAATCGGCCGATTTAAATCGAAATAGTTTTTTTAGGAAATTACCAAAATACCCTACGTATGATTTTTATTAAATTATTTAAGCATGGGTAAAATGGTAATTTGGATTTTAAAAACCTAAAATCAAACCCGCTCCCCCGACACCGCCGCCGCTCGTCCGCCCGCCGCCGCCCGGTTTCCGCCTCCGCCGTGCGGCCCCGACTCCGCGCTCGCCGCCGACCGGGCTGCCGACCTCGCCGCCGACCTCGCAATGTCGCCGCCCACCCGTGGCCGGACCGAATCGGGCACGCACGAATCGCCGCCGACTCCGCCGCCGGCTCCGGGCCGCCGACGGTTCGTCCGGCCGGGCTGCCGACATCGACCGGGCTGCCGACATCCTCCGACATCGCCGCCGCGAGACTCGCCGCCGACCGGGCCGCCGGTGGCGGCGGGGGGTAAAAATCGCACGGTGGCATTCTTGTAATTAAAAGTTGACTCGAGTCTAACTCGAGTCAAAAATAATAATTAATTCGAAATAATTTAAAAAATCTTAAAAAATATTTAAAAATATAAAAAACTATAATACACAGAATAATATCCAAATAACATCAATACTTAATTTTAATATATTTATATTATAAATTGTCAATTTATTATATATAACTAATTAAATTAATTTGGACCGATTCAACTGAACCGATTCCTGGCCGATTCAGACCGATTCCGATTCCGATTCCGATTCACTGGAAAACCGATTCCGATTCCGATTCCGATTTATGCAACCATGGTCTCTATGGCACGGTAGGATTAGAAGAAGTGGGTTCGATCACAACCTTGTGCATGGCTGGGTTTGAGTGTGTGTGGATGGATCGATAGGTTAGTGCAGGTGCATGCTTCGGGTGCTAGTTAATAGGCAGGTACACGATGCTGTCATTCTGTGGGGGGTCGACCGTGACTTGGCTAGTTGGAGAAAACTCGGTCGAATAATATTATAATAATATAAAGTACAAATGTTATCATAAGTAAATAACGATTTATATCATGAAATAAATTACCTTTAAAAGTTAATTTATTTTTGAAAATATCAAACAAAGTTAATAATTCTTATTTACAATGAGACCATTTTTATAATAACTAAAGTCTTAATAAACTAATTAATTACTATGATTAGGTACTTTAATTTAAATTAGTTATCATATTTAATTATCGAAGTAGCTAAAATATGTAGCTTTCTAATAGACGAATTTATTTTTTTTAACGTTTAAAATATGAAAAACTTAAGTAAACTAACTATAAATACACTCAATCATGTTCGATTGCCAAAAAATATATTACCAATTAAATTGAACCAATTATATATATATATATATATATATATATATATATATAGCACAACGGTACTGTAACCTTTATGAAACATTATATGTAAGTGTTAAGAATTTTTAATCATAGTTTGACATTTTAATTAACCACGAGTCAAAATACTGCACTATTAATTTAATTAAATAAAAATTTTTGCAATATGATATATGCACTTTGTAAAAGAATTATTTTGTGATTCACAATTAATGGCAACGGTTGAAAATTAAAATTAAATATAAAAGCCACAAAAGGAAGAATCCATCATATACCGTGCAAATGCTAAGAAAGAAACTTTATTCACTAATATTAATTAATCTCAACCTCTAAAAATCAACCATAGATAAAAATAGGCTGAGCCCTACTTACAAAACATTAAGTGAGTCATAAACTTTGACATAAGGGGTGACGCATTTCACATTTGTATATACGAAGCTGCCATGGAATTCATGGTAGCAAAAATCATCGATATACTCATTGTAAAACCCGTGATTCGAGTCACAATTTTATAATAGTGAACCAGTCGAAAGTAGATTTGAGATGAGTCAGTTTCATGACCTGTATGCTGAGCTGAGGCCAGCCTTGCATTATGAGCGATGAAGATCAAGTGTACTCGAGTATGTGATAATACGTTAGAAAAATGATAAGGAACAAGTTATCAAAGTATATAATAGTATGTAATTATTTTTTATATATTTGATCGTAAAATTATTTTTAGGCTGAATAAAGCATTAGGATGTGTTATATACTAGTATGAGGAGTTATTAGTTATATAACACAATATTTGACGTTATTGTATGTATTATATTTTATAAAATTTTTTCATATTTTTCTAATTTTTTTAGAATTTATTACGAGTTAGTTATTATTTTTGCTTGAGTAGGCGTTGAGTCAACCTTTATTTGTGAGATTGCCCCCAAGACCTCACCCCGACCCTTTCTTCCCCTAAACCCTGACGTTGCCCCCGTCCTCACCGTCAACATCCCCTCTAGCTGCTGCACTGCTGCTAATTGACCTTGCCGACCACCGCTAAGTCATCGCTGGGTAGACACCCACCTTCTTGGCTGCCGCCTCACCTCCACGACGTAGCGCCCTAGCACTGCATGTCCCAAAGCTAATTTGCCACCAACCGCACAACTCCTCCACCGTTGTGCGGTAGATGCCTTCCCCCTCGACCTCGTCAAGCTTTCCCCCACACTCAGCGTCGCAGCCAAAGTCGGCCATTGCCCAATTGGACAAGCCGACCAACCCCGGCTGACTAGCCACAGCCGCTGTCAGTCATCGCTGCCGCTGCCATCCTCACCACCACTACAATCGAGTCGAGCTCGTCGAGCCAATACAAACCCATAACCTTGACTACCTCGCTAGAAAAGTCACCAAAAAATCGCTGGAAAGTGGCTAGAAAACTGCCAGAAACCATTAAAAAATTGAATTCGTTGGATTTTCGCCGAGGTCGTCTAGCTAAATTTGATCGAACTTCAAACATCACCGGGTGCCGATTTAAGTCTTGAATTGCCCAACAAACACTGGTTGTCGTCGATTGATGATGGCGCAAGATATAATTAAATCTGACCTAATTACTAAAAACTGATAATTATTAGAAGAACATGCTAAGATTTGAGTGATTGATGTGATAAATATTTTTATTGTAAATAAAAATGAATTGTGTGATTAATTGTATAAAAATAAATATTAAAGAACTAACTAAGCAAATTAAGTATGTATTATTAATTAAATGCAACATAGCCTAAAAATCAGATATAGATTGATGTGTCTGTCTTGATGTTTGTGTGTTATAGGATGTGTGAATATATCATAGTGGGTGTTAGTTTTTAACTTTGCTGTGTAGCTACAAAGTAGGAGCTTGACGCTAACTTTTGTGGGCACGATTGGAGCTTCTACCAGGTTCGTTTAGGAATCACTTCTAGTTTAATTTCTCTACTCTATCGTGATTTGTTTTTAACGTGTAAGTGGATGTGTCGAGTGATGGATTTATCGCATCCCACTCCCCACAGACCATTTAATTGCACGAATTTTCAAATTAATAACTCTCGAGAATGAGATCCCTCGAGTTTGTTTTTGAAAACTTAGGTCTAGATCACGATACCTTCAGGTCTATTATATTACAATCTTTACCCAGGCCTATCTACATGTAGTTTTCTCGAGTGTTTAGTGAGATATGAAACAAGGGAAAACTAACAATTATACAACTCGAGCAGGGCGTGCTAGTCAAAGTGGATGTTTGAGCGAGCCGTTCCATTCCCAAGAGATTTTAACAACTCGACCTTTGAGTTCTTTAAACCCAAAGAAGTGCGGAAGTTTATAGGTACTGCAATGCAATGCATATCTAAACTTGTAGTTTTAAAGGGTACTGGAGGCACATGTCTGAGAGTATTTGGTCTCTGCGCTCAGGACCAAGAGTGATACGGAAGATCTAGAGGGCTGAAAGAACAAAAATTAATTTTTTCAAGCAAGGGATAATTTTAAAGTTGCCAAAGAATGAGATGAGATAGAATGGGACATTGTTGAGTCGAAACCAACGACTCCTGATTAACGCCCTTATGAAAGATTCTATGAGAAATATAAGGATGTTTTACTTTAACACGAGAGTCAGCTCTCCTATACCATTTTTTATTAGTTATTTCTAGACCAGTAATACTCATTACTAATATTCTTCTATTATCTATGTAGGTAAGAATTTGGAGGATAGAGAGTTGTTGGGACTGTGGAGGTGCAACAATGCAATTATGCTCACATGTATCTGCCGAATGAAATTGATTTAGTTGAATGTTGAATTGCTTTAACTAATGCAAATTGAATGTCATTTCTGTGAATTGATAAAATATTTCGTAGGAGATTAAAAATTGTGAATAGAATTGAACATATTGAACAATGGAGTCTAGACTTGGCTCAAAAGATAAAAAATGAGAAAAAAGAAAATGTCGAAAGAAAACATCATGTTTGTAATATATTTTTCCACTTATATATATATATATATATATATATATATATACATATATATATTGTTGTTGTTGTTGACCCTATTACACTTTTAAGGAAGACTTTGTCCATTTTGTTTAAAATAGTTTTTTTGAACTTTTCACTTATTTGGTTTGCTTTGCACATGATTACATATCATAGCATGCATCTAGAATCACGATAGTGCTTAAATGTTCCATCCATACTTTGAACGCTTGCATTACCATCTTGAAACGCCGAAGTTAGATCCAGGTTGACTTAACTAAATCAAGTAAACCCAAGTAGTATTTTCGGTTTGGTTCACCAAAATGAGGCGTTACACCCATGGACCTTTGTTTTCATATAAAAAACCCCAATTAGTGGAAAATAATGATGATTATTATTATTACTGTGAACTTAATTAATATATATTGACGATTGCCCTGGAGTCCAACTGCGTTTTTGTGGCTTGGAAATACGCTGATCAGACTTTGGTGACCGTCGATTGAGTTACGGCTATTTTCATCAGAGTTTTACCGGTTCTAAATGTTATAGATTCCATGCTATCGTCAACTTAGACGTTTCTGTGCTTATCCTGATTGTATTCCCTAGATTTTATCTTTGATTGTCAAGTTTTGTGCACTACGTATTCTTCCAACTCTTATACATATTATATCAAGCTGTGATCAATTCTTGTATATTCAATCATAGAAAGACGATATCAAATAATTCGAGCAATGAATATATAATTGGATATTGATTTATAAACATGTATATATTTCATAATTGTTTGTAGTGTGTTGTCATCAAAGGTTAATCTCATCTAAAATTAGTCTAATAAAGGTTAAAATTGGTAAGGTTAAGAGCATTTAATATGAGTGCAGATTACAATATATGTAAAAACCTAAACACTCACTTCTAATTTATGATGGGCTAAATTAAAATTAGAAAATATTTAATGTTACAATAAGGTCAATATAAAGGGTTCATTGCCTCCAAGTTGGATGAATAATTTCTTTTTTGGCATCCCATCGGCACTAAGGAATGAATGTCGTAGATAACAACTTGGAAGTTTAAGATTCATGAAATCAGAATACAGGGATTGTATGGATTTCTTCATATAGATTAAGGAACACTTTTGCATTAAGTTTTATTTATCTTGATGATTTAAAATGAAATATGATTTTGAGGTATTTATCAAGTGAAGTTTTCTTACAAGTGATATCAAAGCCTCTTCATGCTAGATAATTGAAAACTAAAATTAGGGTTGTGGCATCTGAACTCAGATTGCTATAATTATAAAGTTTTGTTTTACGTTTTAAACTTTTGTCTTAGAGTATGAGGAGGTTATGCCATGACAAAAGGGACTTGAAAATTTAGTGATCATGGCACTCACTCGTAAAAGATTGATATGTTTTTTAGTTGCTCTATCACAATTATATCCAAAATTTGGACATTATGAGGTTGTCTTAAGCAAACTTAATGTGACAATTATTCGATATCTCAATGTGAGCAATTAGTGAATAATTAAATTATCACTGAATTTTTTGTGGCTATTCAGTAACTAATTTGAAAAATAGGTGACACCAATTTTTGGGTGATTATTTGGTAATAATTCAGTGGCAAATTTATCATCAAAGCAATATTACGGTGACAAAAGCCCCTTTTTTCCACTAGTGCTTCGAGTTCACAGTTTTGTCCACATATTTTTGGATGGACATGGACATTATGCTTATGGTTTATAATGTCGACTTAGTCAGTGCAGTGGTGGACTACATGACTTAACAAATTAACTTCGGCCCCTTATCTTAGCAGTCCTTGGAAGGGTTAAATATTGATTCATCACACATACGATGAAGCCCTTATTGTGATTGGGCTCCAAATCCGGTATTAATTATTATCATGGTAATTATTATTATTATTATTATTATTATTATTATTATTATTATTGTTATCTTCTTCTCAGATCAGAAATTTTAATTTTAAGGTCAAATTGGGCTTAGTCTAATCCCAGTCCAAGTGAGCTGATCAGTTTGATCATTATAAGACCTTCAACCTTAATTATAAACCAATAAGATAATAAGATAGGATTGGGTCGTCAAAGTCAAAAGCTGGATTGATATTTGTCACATCAACATTTTAAATTGTTTTATCAATGATCCACAAAGCATAGCAAACAGATACACATATACATGTGAGAGCCACATGCGGAACGCATACAACACATGATGTCAATGGTCCCGGAGACAATACGGTAGATATTGGTATCTTCCTTGGCGTGCATTTGGTCCGTTCGTTGTGTGCTTTGCTTTTGTATAATGGTCTTCGGATGAAAAGCCGGTTTGATATGGCTTAGAAAAAAATCTCGTCGTTATCAAGTTATATATATGTGTAACCCATACACGAGAAGCTGACCTACCTGCCAATTAAATAGAAGTGTTCAAGATAATAAAGGATATTTATCGACTATCCATGCACTTCCTATATGGGAAGCACATGCACCGAAAACAGGTAAATTGACTAAGAAACATATGCAAGGGAAATTTCACATCTCGCCTGTAATCATTTTGCAGTTGGGAAAGATCGATACATGCATTTCATCTTTTTTCTTTTTCTTTTTGGTTATGGCTATATACATAGTACTTTCATTCGTTAAATTTAGGTGCATGCTCATTATGTTACGGTTTCATTTTCGAGACGGGTGTTGGTGACCATGTTTACATTCCTAGTGTGAAATAGTCTTATTACAAGTAATATCTAATTATTAATCTTCACGGATCTGCATGCACTTGATCTCGGCTCTCTTTTTATGGCGTTAATGTGACGATTATCTCACATAATTTGAGACTCTGATTATTATTGAGTCTCTGCTGGGAAGGCTAAAATCTGCCAAAGTACCTCTTTCACAACCACTCAGTGAGTACTGTAAATATCCTTCTAACCAATTAAGTAATTATAAAAAAAGATATTCGGCAGATTTTAGGCTCACGAGTATGAAAATTTTTGCTGCTAGACACACATTACGATCTGAATTCATCATCATTACTGTACGTGAGTTTAAGATGTTTACAACTTCCAAGCTACTTAATTAACGAAGATAATTGCGAAGTATCGTGATTTAAGATGCTAATAATACATCTCCCATCGGCTTGATTAATTAACGAAGGCATGCGATCATGTGCATTGATTGGCGATCAAGGTAGTTGGAAGGCGCTTTAGTCTTTTTGGGCGGCATGTGCCAACTGCCACTCAGAATTATAACTAACATTTGGATTCCCGAGCCACGGCCTGGGTCATGATCCCATTACTTTTAATATATCCAAATAAATATATCCAAATGGCCCCCTTGCGTTAGTGGAAGCTGCTGTAACATGTAATAAATGTGGCCCTTTCTTCTTTAAGATTGTAGCTTCGCCTTCTCACCATCCCAGACCACAGTTTTCAGCAAATCAGTCTCGCGCGTCCCTTCTCTAGCGCAAGTAAAAGAATACATATTAACTAAAAAGTCGGATTTTATAGACTTAAAAAATATTTTTTAGGGAAGTCATATATAGTTCATATAATTATAGCCAACCTCGTGCCCCTCGCCGATCAGATGCACCCTCCCCCGACATTATAAGGCCCCCGTTGCAGCTCCAACACGTTAACGATTGAAAAGAATTCTCCCTTTGCTTTTTGTTTGTTTCGAACAAGATGAACCTTCCTCATGTTATTTTAGTTTACTTAGAATATAACGGAGCTTCGTGACATATTTCATTGCCTAGAAAAAACACGCACAAGAAAAAAGAAAGTACTGCTGAAAAAGGGGAGGAAAAAAACTGATCTAAAACAAAGGTCTTTAAAAAAATTGCTTATGACGTACGTGGTGTTGTAGTTGTTCGACAGGTGTTAGCTGGATGATTGGATCCAACGGCCACCTGAAAAATATGAGTCGTCACCATCTTATAACATGGCGGCGTGGGGATTAAAGAAAAGTCTCTAGAGACTGGTCATCCATGACAGAATTTAGCACCTTCGTATTCCTTTTCTTGCTAATATTAAAAACCAAAAGGTCGATATGTCTGTTCGCTGATGATTGGGAGTGGAAATACGCTGCAGTTAAAGAAAAAGATTCCCATCAATCAGGTTTTAAAACACATCATAGATCTGCTTAACTGCAAAGGATCCTATATCCCCTTATTATATACATGCAGCATATGTTGATCATCTCTCTCCGTCCCCATCTCAAAATTTTCTAATTATAAGCAAGACCATTCAATTGTGTTTAACATCTCGATCTCGTCGTGAAGGTGAGGGAATTATATAAATGCAGAATACCCGACTTAAAATTAGGTAGCTAGGTGAGTGCATATGAGGATAAGAACTAAGGGTGCCCAAACCGGTGACCATTCGGTGGAGAAAAGATAGAAAGGAGGCGCTGCTAGATGATGTGTGTGGGTGAGGAAGAGGGCCCCTTGGGACTAGGTCTGAAACACACGTACGGTTATCAAGGTTCGGGAATCTATTAGCTCGACTGAAGCATACCTACCGGAAAAAGTAAGCCGAAAGAGACCTTTTTGTAGCAGCACTGCTCGTTGGTTTAATACTCAAAAATACCGGAGGACATGACTGGGTCTGTGAAAAGCAGCAGAGAAGGCGCGTTGAGTTGAAAGATTGCACCACACTGACTCACTAAGCTTTTCTATGACCTTGATCAGTCCGTGTCACGTCCTTGACGCGTGGAGCTAGCCGAGGTGTGTGTAGACAGTGGAGGACGTCGGATACGGTGGGTGGAGGAATGTAGAGAATATGCCTTGGGAGTAGGAGGGAAGATAAGTGACAGGACCATTGCCAGGCCTCGCCCCCACCCCCCAATTGACGGAGGGTGCGCCCTTGTGGGGAATCGCACCAGACCGCCGGACATAACGTGGTCACTAGGTGCGCCAATAGGGTAAGTAAAGTATATACCACAGCACCAATCATCTCACCAATTATGAATGAGAGAAAGGTGGTGAGATGACTGATGTGCTACAAGTTTTGTACCAAACCACTGGAGCCACCACCGAGCTCTTCCGGCATCAAAAAGTTCCCCCAGATGTCCAATGAGCGCCGCTTGCGAGAAGCAACCATTAGTTTCAGTTTTTCTGCCCATTGTATTTCTATTTTCTATATTATTTATTGATTTGTTTGATGTGCACACACACACAAAAAAAAAAAAGGAGAGAAAGGAAGAAAGAAAGACAGCGGCTGCTTGCTTTTTAATTGATGTTGGTAAAGCCGTGTCTAGCCTGCAAGTGCCGATTCCACAAATATACCACGTGGTCTTCCCTTAGATGTTGACGTGGACCTCCACGACCAACTCCCCTTGTGCCACTAGCCTAGTATTGAAGCGCAGTGTAGTATCCGCGGGCATGACGCTGTAGCCTCACCCACCTCTATATATGCACTGTGTCCACCATTCCCAACCGACGCTCACCCCACTTGTATCAAGAGTACTGCAATCCCTTGGCTCTTCATCAATTCCTTTGAATAGATAGCCCCCTCGATTTTGCGTTCCGATTACAATCTATTCTCTTTGCTGCCTCTGAGAGAAGAGGATGTATTAAGAGACGGTGTCAATCTGTGTCGGTCCACATCCCCTTTGCCCATCACGCTGTCTTTAAATTCCTTGACAGCGAACTCCGTCTCGCTGCCTTAATTCGGAGGACAGCCAGTTTTTATCCCACAAATATAAGCCGGGGTGTGATTTCCCGGCCATGCCAATCCACATCCAAAGCCACCGACCAAGATAATAATCCGCCTTTTTTAAGTCTCGTCAAACTCCTCGTCGCCACCAATCACGGCAAATATACACAGCGGCCGTTGGTTGGTTAGCTCCCGATCAATTATAATTATCTATCATCGGAGTGATTCGTCCATCTCTGATTGGTGTTGCGGCACATCAAGGGCACTCCCCCAATCAATCATTGATTCATTTGCTAAATCTCGTTAACGAGGAGGAGGTTTCACTTCGGAGCGCACTGGCTCTGCTGCTTCCATTCCATGGCCGCCACTACTGCCACCCCTACCACCGCTGTTTCTGCTTCCAAACTAATAATGCCGACTGGCTTAGCCCACCACTCTTGCCGATCAAACAAGTGGTTCAAGCTTCCGCCTCTCTGCTCTTCCACTGCTAAAACAGCTCATGTTGTCAACTCTATTCGCTGCTCCTCCACTTCTCCGGTACCAGTCCTTGACCACCTCTCCCTCCTCCCCACTAGCCCACTGCAACTCCTCATCCCAACTCCCCCTACTACTGCTACTAGTACTAACTCAGTCGCCAGCATGGCACAGTATCCGCCACCCAAGTCCCAGCACACCAACACTCCCTTCTCCTTTTCCTAACAAACACCAGCCTATCCAGCTACCAATTACCTCTCCCAATTGGAACCTCCTCCAGGAGGCCGCCGCCGCCGCATTCGACACCATCGAGACCAACCTCATCGCCGGCGTGCTCGAGCGCCGCCGGAAGCTCCCCAGGACGGCCGACCCGTCAGTCCAGATAGCCGGCAACTTTGCGCCGGTGGAAGAGCAGCCCGTCCTGCAGGACCTCCCCGTCTGGGGGCGAATCCCGCCGTGGCTGGATGGAGTGTACCTCCGCAACGGAGCCAACCCGCAGTACGAGCCGGTGGCCGGTCACCACCTCTTCGACGGCGACGGCATGATCCACGCCGTCCGGCTCCACCAAGGGTCGGCTTCGTATTCATGCCGTTTCACGCAGACGCAGAGGTTGGTACAGGAGCGAGCCATCGGTCGGCCCGTCTTCCCCAAGGCCATTGGCGAGCTCCACGGCCACTCCGGAATAGCCCGCTTGCTGCTCTTCTACGCCCGGGGACTCTTCGGCCTCGTCGACCCCGGCCAAGGCACCGGCGTCGCCAACGCCGGCCTCGTCTACTTCAACGGCCACCTGCTCGCCATGTCCGAGGACGACCTCCCTTACCACGTCCGACTCACCCCTCCGGCGACCTCGAGACCGTCGGCCGATTCGACTTCTCCAGCCAGCTCAAATCCGCCATGATCGCCCACCCCAAGATCGACCCGGACACCAAGGAGCTCTTCGCGCTTAGCTACGACGTCCTCCGCAAGCCCTACCTCAAGTACTTCTGGTTCTCCCCCGACGGCACCAAGTCCCCTGATGTAGAGATCCCGGTGTCGGGACCGACTATGATGCACGACTTCGCCATCACAGAGAACTTGGTGGTAGTGCCGGACCAGCAAGTGGTGTTCAAGCTACAGGAGATGGTCCGAGGGGGATCCCCTGTTGTCTACGACAGGAGCAAGACGGCGCGATTCGGCGTCCTCCCCAAGTACTCTACCGACGCCTCCACCATCCGGTGGGTCGAGGTCCCCGATTGCTTCTGCTTCCACCTCTGGAACGCTTGGGAGGAGCCGGCCACCGGCGAGGTCGTCGTCATCGGCTCCTGCATGACCCCGCCCGACTCCATCTTCAACGAGAGCGACGACAGCCTCAAGAGCGTCCTATCCGAGATCCGCCTCGACCTCCGCACAGGCAAGTCAACCCGCCGCCCCATCCTCGCCGACGGGGCGCCGCTCAACCTCGAGGCCGGGATGGTGAACCGCAACTGCCTCGGCCGCAAGTGCCGATTTGCGTACCAGGCCATCGCCGAGCCATGGCCCAAGGTTTCCGGGTTTGCCAAGGTCGACCTGTTCACGGGGAAGGTGGAGAAGTTCATATACGGGGACGGGCGTTACGGGGGTGAGCCTTACTTCGTTAGCAGGGATCCATCGGCCGGCGCCACCGGCCGCGATAGGGAGGACGACGGGTACGTGGTCACTTTCATGCACGACGAGAAGACGTCCACCTCCAAGTTGCTCGTTTTCAATGCCCGTGACATGATGTTGGAGGCCTCTGTCAAGCTTCCGTCTCGTGTCCCCTATGGCTTCCATGGCACCTTCGTCACCTCCGGCGACCTGAAGAAGCAGCAGTAGTACAGTACGTAGTAGGCAGTAGTGCCAATATATAGTACGTAGTATAAGCTGCAGTCCATCACAGCAGCAGATAGAGAGAGTGATCAATCGACGACTACCTGAGGGATATGATGTAGTGTAGGTGCACGTACGTCCCCGGAGACGATCGGTCTCTCTCTCTCTGACCACTACTTGCTGTCTACGTCGTGTTACTGGTGAAGGAATTCTGTTTTTCTTCTTCTTTTTCGTTTTTACTTTTTTCGTTGCTTTTTTCACCGCATGTGAAGAAGAGACGCCAGTTCGTAGCTTGTTCCCTTAGCTCAGCTGGTTTTCTCTCGTCATATATATATATATATATATATATATATATATATATACACTTTCGATACAGGTATATCATATGCACCCATCATATATCTATATATACGCTGTACTTCTGTTTGCCCCTGTAATATTAGTGCTTGCTATCACTAGTATGATGCACTTGCACGAACATAACATAATCCACGACGGGTGGCTCTGATACATACATACATATATCTATATATATGATGCATATGTACTTCAAGTTCAATATATACCCTGTTCTGTTCCCGGAACTTTGGTGTTTTTTTTTCAACATGACCTGTTCCTGGTGTCTGCATGTAAGAATCGAGCATATATATGATGAAGACGATGAAATATATGTTTTTAAATAAGGGGATGGTCCAATGGGCCATTGGTGTAGGCACATTCCAAGGCAGATAGTCGAATCGAGTCCAAATGGAAAGGAACAAGATTAGTGGGGGAGAGAAAATTCGACATATTGGGCACCGTCCAAGGGGAGAGGGCCGTAGGCGGTGCGGTGCTGATTCAGAGTTTGGCGGGGAGGGGAGGATAGAAGCACGCCGCCCCTTTGCATGTGGGATCGGACCTACAACGAGTATTACCACGAACATCCCATTGCAAAGCAGGAGCAAGCCGTGTGCTAGCTGCTGCTGCTAGTTTGCTCCCTCCCCTGCTTCAACCCCCCATTTTAATGACCTCCCCATTAACCGAATAACAGAATTTTTTCGGCATTAGTCTCTTTTTGTCTCTGCTCCACCTGTAAAAAATATTCGTTCATGACTTGCGCATGGTTATCTTCTTGCGTTATTATTGATGCATTTGTCTTCGTCGTCGACAGCACTGGTTGAAAGTGGAGCTCTGCGTTGAGATTTTTGGAATCCCCACCCACTTCCCTGCTTGACTTATTTTACATCACGTGGAAATATTTTGGTTTTTGTTGGAATTTTCCTTTCCAAAATAGATATAGGATCTGACCTGGGAGATATTAGATTTGGTATCATTTACACTTCGTTGACTATACGGGGCTTCATATTTTTATTTTACTCTCCAAAAACCATTTAATATTTTAAATGACATTCACTCTTACATGCATTCAAGCCTTTCGTTTTCAAAGCCGATGAGACTGTTAATATGTTCCAAGGTCTTTCAGCCAACAACATCCAACCAGCGGTGGAATAATATTTCAGCACCCACCCATGAAGGACAATACTGAAATTTCAGCAACTAATAGATGCGCATATTTTTATATTGATCGAGCCTTATCACATATAAAGGCCTTAAGCTGATGTGTAAGTATGCGCATCATAAATTCGCTTCCCGTTTCCCATGCCAAAAAACCAAAACCAATCTCCCGGCTTTCCCGGCTGCCCGGACCGTAAATGTTGTGGTGAATTCAGAAAAGTTTGGACGTTCAAACTTCAAGGTCTAGTGTGTCGGATGAGCGCGATTTTGGCGTTAGAATTCGTGTAGGAGACTGCTTCACGTCGATCGTCACAACCGCTGCCCCCGCCTGCATTATTAAGCCCACTCTGAGCTTCATGGCAATAATGGAGATGTACAATATTGCAATCAAGAAAGTGCAACTGTGAACGTGGGCTGCATTTGTAAGAGAACGCAAGCAATGACCTAACTTGAAACCTCATCGAGAAGCAAAAGTGGTTTGGTACTCTGTACAACGCAATGGGAGAGGCTCCCAATTCTTTGTGCCCACAATACCTTTCAGGATCTTCACCTTTTTCTTTTCCTCTTGCCCTCGAGAGTCCTAAGAAACCTCAAGCTTATTGGCTAATTGAGATGCTTTCAAGGTAACAAATGTTTTATAAGTTGGCAACCATTGGTTAGGTCTAAATAGTTTAGACGTTATACTGCTCATCCTTCTGCTCGGTTCCCTCCTCAGAACATCCAAAGGGCAGACATGCAAATTTTTCAGACCACAATTCCTAGTGTCACATCACTTGTAGTTGCATGACAGAACTGTTTCCTCGCTATAATCCGCAGTTACATCATGTTGTTGATGGTTACATGACGTGGGGGACTGGGCACCAAATTTTGAAGGAGCTCGTATGAATTCCTTAACTTTTGCTGAAACATCCTTTAAAGAACAAATTGCAACCTGAAAATACCATGTCGTGTTACAACTTACATGTAAATAATTATTAAAGAAAAAAAGTTATTAAAGATGCAATTCAGCCCAATACAATACAATTAAGTATGATAACAAACAATATAATCCCCCTTGCAAGATATCAGAAAAGGTCGACCGATGACCCAAAACCGTATCAAACACACATCTAAGTCGTCAGAGGGTCAACATCTGTCTTGAGAAGATTGGAAATTTAGCACCAACCCAATAGCGAGGACAAAACATATTGCTTGGACTACTAGAGGGGGACCTTTTCTGACTAAACTTCCCAATGATAAAGAGAAAAAATTGAGCACTAGTATATCGTCAATAATCGCTACTTTCCAAATGGCACTGAGGTTCATGAACATGGCCTCCAAATGTTTCACAGCATTCTCCAACATTTTTTCTTCCTTGGCCTAATTTTCTAAAGATTCATGTCAAGTCACCAAAAAAATATAGGTCTCAGTCACAGGATGATAATAAAATGCATCTCCAAATAACGATTGGATCCCGGACGCCGGAGAAAAAAGGGCAATGTTGAAAAGTACATGTTCAATAGTATTTAGTATTATTTGTACGAGGCATTGGAAGAATGATTTTTTCCAGCAAGCTTCATAGCTCGCATGGAAAGAAGACCAAACAGTGTCAGGTTAGGTGGCTTAGGTAGAGAATGAAATGATAGTCTAGTCTATTTAGCAGACCTTGGTGGACAATCAGGTCATTTATACCAAGAATTCTGCACGTCAATCCATTACAGTGAGCCAATCACATCGGTTTCCCACCATACCTTTGGGAAATGCAACTTCCTTTTCACTAAAATCGTTTGAATGCAAGAACTCAATGCCATGTATAGCCATGCATTAGCCAGTTCTCAACACGGAAAGCTTCTCCTACAAAATTAAATGCAACTAAAGCTTATTACTCAAGCACTTGTAGGGGAAAACCTTGGATCAACGGCTAAGTGTCGTGCGACCTAGTGGTTGTCGTGGAACCAAAAACATGGTACGGCTGTTAAAGTAGACTCTTTGTGGTCCAACCCAATTACAGTTATGCAAGAAATCATATTAAGCTCATGAAAGACGAGGTGTACCTTGCGTTGCTATGTCAGGCAGGCAAGATATAAAAGAACACTTCTCCCTTTCGAGTGCACACATCTCCTTCATTCTTCAACATTATTATCCAAGGATTCCTGATTGCTTTCATTACCATCAATATAAACTTGCGAGTTCACCACTTGACCGTACAAGTCTTTATGTTTCAGATTGCCTGCAAAATAAAAAAAATAGCGAGCAAGACTGAAGACTCCTTCCAAAATTAAATAACAGACAAAAGCAAAACAAGCTAGTATACTGGCCTACATGGATGCAATAAAAGTATTATGGTAAGGCCCTGGAACTCTGTAAAATTCCTAACTCGTGCAAGCTAGTGACATGATAACATTTGTCTAATGGGACTGAACATCTAAGTAAGTTTCCATACGCAAAATGATGGTTGTGTGGCTAGATATCTGGTAAATATGAGATATCTGTGACTGATCACACCTTAGAAAAAATGCCATTCACTAGGAGAAACAATGCAGCAGACGGAATTTTTTATTACATTGCTAGTTCAAGTTCTACATCCTCAGTTTGTTAGAAAAGCAATACATTTTTGTATCCACAGCAACACACAATAGCCAATAACCCACGCATTGCATGAGTAACAACCACAAAGCCTTAAATGCTAAAATAGTTCATATAATTTGCATACCCAGCCAAAAAGTGCTTCCACTGCAAGATTTGTGGAGGAGGGCTTTCACACAAAATATGAACCGTTCCATTGACCTCTTTGAAGCAGGAATCTTACTGGTTATCATTGCTCGTTTTGATCCCTTTGACAAAATCGTTATATGGAACAGCTCAAAGAAAGTAAAGATCATTTTTCTTTAGAAAAAATTCTGCTTGAATGGTGTTGAACATGGTCATGGTCAAGGATAAATAGAAACACAAGAATCCAAATATGTCAAAGACGGATCAGATGAACTTTTTCACTTATCCAAAAAGAAAAAGTATTATCTTCCCTAAGGCTAAAAAATTTGAAAATACCTTTGCCTCAGAACAAAGAGTTTGAATCATTCTTGTGGCTTTTTGAAGGTACTTGACCTATGGATAGAAGAATTAATTTATTTACTAGTTACAAATTGATCAGAATCGTAGGAAACCGACAGAGTTCAGTTATGACGCACCATTTGAATAATACTCTCACTGTACCCATTGAAGTGGGAGTGTAGATGTTTGAAAACTGAATAATTACAATCAATGAAAGAATCAGGTAATAATCCTGTCATGAACAACAATAACGCAAAACTTACCTTTCAGGAATAAATCCACATATTTGCCTCCATATTCGACAGCCACAGCATGCATAGTGACCTGCGCAGAAGAAAGCGGCCAGCTTATGCACATACATAGAGAAGATAAAGATGCCCTTTTATGCAGTAAATAAAGGAGAATGCTGCTATAAAACATCAATCATTAGTATTTGAAACAATTGTAAATCAGTATAATAAACAAATAATCACATCAAAGAACAATTTTGCTAGCATAAATATCAAAACAAAAATGAATGAGGGGGATGGGGGTTGCCATTACACATGATCAAAAACCATATCAAAGCTCGAATCGTAATAGTCCATATCATTTTGGATAGCTTCTTCAACCTTTCTTTGACCTGTTTTGTACATTATAGAATTTTTTATTAAATCTCTTTCAACTGCAATGTGGTCAATGTTGCACATGCTCAAACCATCTCAAACGGCATTAGCAAATCTAGTACTCAATTGGTGCCACTATCAGTTGTCCTTTTGTAAAACCATAGGATACCCAATCACATAGTCTTACCAAACATCTATCTTAACATATGCATCTCCACCATCCCATCTTATTAATGTTGCTTTTTTGAACTCAACATTCCCCTCCATGTAGTGAAGTCTGCCCTATTTTTATCCCATAAAATGAGCCTTTCAAGCTTACCGGAATATGTCAATCACAAAGTAAACTTGAGGTGGACCTGAAGGGTTCATTGAAATTTATATCATCATGTACATCACCAACTTACCTAGGGCATCATCAAAAAACTAAAAGGGGAATTAAATTCAAGTATTTACGAAGGATTTCAAATATTTCAGGAAAAACGAAGCAATGATAAATCTTCTAAGCAATGTTTAAAATGATCACCTTCTCATTGCCTCTGCATATATCAACTAAAGCAACCACAACATCTACAGATTGTTGCATTTTGATCAGCATCTCATTTATAATCTCCGGTTGAATTCCAAATTTGGAGTTTGCTGGATCAAATTCTTTAATCTAGCCACAGGCAAGAAATCGCAAAAGTTAATTTTTAAAAATGACCGAATATGATAGATAGGCTAGAAACAGAAAATTTATAGCTTAGACAAGGACATTGAACAGAGATGCGTACCAGATTTTTTAATATGGAAAGATTCTCTTGATGCTGTAAAGTGATTAAATCTATGTAAACATTCTGTACAAAAATGTAAAAGCAATTGAAAGTCACATATTAACACTAGATTCCTTACCAGGACACGGTACCAGGTGATAGACATGGTAGGGCAAAAAGTTGGGAAACATTGCACAGCTGCCACTTTAGTTTCTCCAAGTTTACTTGAAGAAGCCTGCACCATAAGAATTACTGAAGTTTGTCTCAATTTGTACACGAAAATGTAAAGGAAGAGTTAAGACAAGTCTAGCATAATCCAGATTCAGACTTAAGACTTCTAAAAGTAAAATATCTTACGTCAGTCAATTACCTGAGGCAAAATTAATGCAGCAAGCTCCAGAAGAATTTCCGAAGGACAGTCATTATTTCTAATGTAAATTTGGAGAATTTTCACATATACATCTCTCACTTTCTTTTTCCAGTCATTCTGACTAGAGTCAGTATTCCAATCATGCATGAGAAGCTTTTGTGCACACATTCCGAGCCTTCTTTGAAGAAACAGTAGGATTGACTTGGGAAGAAAACCAGGAAATACAACCTCGTTATCCTCTGCTAATTTTGCAAATAATGAAGGAACAGAATCGACAAGTGACTCCAAGGTCAACAAAAGTTCATAAGCGAGTAGAAGGGAGCCAGAATCCTCTGTATGCAAGTGAAAATCTTTTCAGTTCTACAAAATCCTGGAAAATGTACAGAAACATGGTAAAAACAATGAAGGCAACATTACCAACAGACAAAAGACCCTCTAAATATGAATAAACGCCACAATATAGGTAGTTCATGCTTCCAGATGAAGGGAAAGGTGTTATCCCGGAACAAATATCACCAGCAATCCTAACTGGCTGGAAAGCTTTCCACAAGTCAGCAATTACTGACACATTCCGTTTGACATACAAGTCTGGAAGGTTTAAAATCTGGAAACTGGAGAATATGAGAAGGGTACATTCAAATCATTTGCCTACTAGATAATAAATTATGGAGTTCTGATGGCAGACCTTGCGAAAGCAACATAGAACTTCAATGCAGATAGCATGAGCATCACATCTCAAAGCTAGCAGGTTTTGAGCATCTTGGCTAGCTGGACAAGAAGATTGACTTTTACAGTTCTCCACACAAACTTTAGAGCCTACAAAAGATTAAAATGTTTTGAATTAGATAACAACATGCACAAGTGCATGTGCGTGCATTTATGCAGCAAAAACAGTTGCTCTGATGAGAAACACAATAACAAGACATAGACAGCTTATGGAACAAAAACACAAAACATTGCAGATATCAGCTAACAGATAAGAATCCTTTATCTTGCCTTTTTCAAGAGTGGACATTGCATCAGAAAGAAGTCTCTTGAAGCTTGGAAATAATTCCTTTACTTGGTTCAAGAACTCAATAGCTGTTGTCCTTAAGGATAAGTGTGAAGTTAACGTTGTAGACGAGAGAGATGAATATTGAGAGACAAAATAGTTTAACTTGAAGCTAAAATCGTGTAAAAGGTAGAGGTACTGGGGAAACTGCTACATGATAACAGCATTGTTACTGGCAAGTATACATGATCCTGTAAAGAGAACTTAATGGCAAGCCAACACATACCTCTATGATGGGTTCTGATTGACAAGCATCTTGGCCCTACAGTGAATAGGAAAATTTTCCACTAAGTCAGCACATCACATATATAATTATCCATGGTCCACCAAATCCCAAAACTTAAATTTGAACAAACCTAATGAGCCAATCTTATGCATTTACAAAATTATACTAAAAAATTCTAGAATCTGAGGACAACTCAAGACGATCAATGCAATCTATTATGGCGTGTTCTTTGAGGATAACTCTTAATATTTGAAGAATTCTAACACTAAACCCTTTTCTCTCCCTCAAAATTTTGTTTCTTATGGCTTTGTATTACAGTCTAATAGAAGACTTTGGTTGTACACAGGGTTCTTTCTTGGATGTCAAGTTCAGCTCATGATCACATACACCACAAGATCTTGACAAGATTTCCAACAGGCAATAATATTATATGAATGCCACTCAGGTGTCTAACTGATAGATACATGAGATATCTTACCAAGATTGCACACATTGATTGCATGGGCATTTTAATTTTAATCGACACAATGTGAAAATCTCTTACAAGACATGGAGATGTATGCATTTTAGCCAGAAAATTAACAAAGCAAATCAATTCTATCATCCTCTTTCTTGTCACTTGTTTGGTTCCCAATTGTGTTGACGAAAGAGGAAGCAAACCCTTCCTTTTCTGACCTGTCATGTCTTCTAAAAACTAGGCAAAGGCTGCCAAATTCTCATCCTTTTTTTGTCACTTGTTTGTTCCAAATTATGTTGACTAAAAACAAATGAACACCTTCAACTTCTTCTACAAGGGTAGAAGGTCTATGGTCATGACAATTGGCAAGATGATCTCACTAAGATTTTACTGAGATCTTTCACAATAAATATGAAGCCCATTATGAGGATCCGAGGTCTATAGAGGACAATGACCCCATCAAAAGAGAAAATACACGAAACAAAAACAAAACAACAAAACAAAAACAAAAACAAAAAACAAAAAAACAAAAAAAGTAAGAATAGGAAATGGAAGAAAAAAATGGGAGAAGACATGAGCTAATTACCTTGACAAACGATAACATAAACAAACACTTAACATGTAGAACCCTAAACTTGAATCTTTGATTATCAAGAACCTTTCCATCAGATATAGTTTCAAACAATGTCTTGCTAGAAGTTGCATTGTCGCATTGTTTCGAAGCCCTATCTAGAGATGTAAATCCAGAAGAATCCTTCTCAGTTGAACCCACCCTCACAGAAGCACCAGCTCTTTGCAGAACCTCTAGAATAGTAGGCTGAGATGCATCCTTTATAGGTTCTAGGGTGCCTTTCTGCTTACGCTTTTTCTTTTTACCCAGGGAACATATATCAGATACATTTCTCCTTTTTCCTTTCTTGTCTACAGCCTCCAAGGAATAAGACTTTCCGGAGGCAGAAAATTTGGAATAATCAACATTGCAATGGACCTCAGGGAGAAAAAACGAGACCCTTTGGAGGGACATATTCAGCAAATTTTCTAAATATCTGCACGAGTAATGCATTCAATAATGAACTAATTGAATATATTTTAATTTCAAAACTCCACTACAATAAATATAAGCAATATTGACAAACTTATGAGCATAGTTATTCGAAATATACTCACACTATATTCCCCAACCGTTTCAGTAGTTTTGCAATTGTTTGTTGTCTTGTATCCTGAGTTAAACAATGAACTTCCCCACAAACTTGAGTACAAAAAGCATTGAGCTACAAAGATGAACTTTCAAGGATTATATAATAACTAAATTGATAAGTCAAAAACAATTCAAGAGGTGGCTAGAGACACACCAATTCTCTCAACCAATTGACTGCATAAAAAAGAGAAAGACAAACTAACTCTTTTTGTTTCGACGTCAAAGTAGCCCACATTGATGAAGTAAAATACTGGCATTTAAACATAAAATAGTAAGAACATCAAATATATCAACAGGTTCTAATAAAAATACAAAATTTGTTCACTATATGAAAAATCGTACAAGAAATAACTACTATCAATTAAAATAAGCATTTGACACTAAATAATGGGACTTATGAATGTGTTTTTTACAATGAGTACTTACGAAAGTTAAACTACCATTGTCATCGCATCATAACTGAATGAGAGATCAACAAAAACTTTTCCATTTATCCCACATTAAGCACCACTTTATTCATGTTCAACTTAGCTGCAATTAGCTTAACTTAGTTGCATAAGGTCTATAAATCTCACACATATTTGAGTTCTTGAAAAATTTTCAGTTTTTATGCTCAGCATGGTTCATGCAGTCCAGAAGAAGATTCTTTTGATCTGAAGGATATAAATGATCATTATTTAAGAAAAAAATAACATATTTAAGGGTGAAATCAAGGACTATGCAGAATCCAGCTTTATCGTGATTGATAAAATTGCTACTTTAGAACTTTTATTTATGTATAATTGTATATTTTCGGGAGACCTTACTGGTATATTTTCAGCAGACCTTACTGAAACTAAAAATTTTAACATTTTAGTAGTTTTTAAAAATTTTAGAACCTCCTCAACTGAATGAACAAAGGAATATCTATCTTATTTTCTTCGTACTTTTTCCCGCATTTTTTTTACTATCTTCTACTCTCTTCTCAGAATAGTCCTCATTATCTAGAGGATGCATATGTGAGAGCCCATAGAAATTTGTTGGAGGGTGAAAACACCATATTTATGTCCAATTGCAAGCTTTGCACAAGAGTTTTGAAAATTAAAGAATTTCTTTTCTGCAATCCTCTAGCCCCTTCCAACTTTGGTTGAAAGAAACCACATTTATGCACCTAATGCAACCATCTTCTAAAGCTTGAATCATATTTGGCATCTGTTTGAACTGCAAAACTACAACCAATCACACTTTAATCTAGATTGTATGAATTTCCAAACAACCTGTTGACCAAATCACCAAGAAGCAAAACCAAATATCTTAAATCTAAACTTGATGGTATAATCAAATGTAAAAAGAAAGCCACTGGTTTAACAAAATCCAAGTTTGATCATATAATACTTGAAAGCAGTTGCTTCGCTAACAACTAACAAATAACCATCGGCCCTTTTATAGAGAAGTCATATCCCACTAGTTATCATCAGATTCCTTTTTTCAAAGAAAACACGTTTTTTGTAAGGTCCTCAACATCCAAAAACTAAACCCCTCTAACCTTTGAAGAAGGAAGGTACAATGGGCAACCTAGCAATGCATCAATGCCTTCAAGAGAACCTTGATTTGTTAACCTCTCAACCTTTTCCAACAAAAAGAGTGAACCTCATTAAAAATGTAGAAATCATTATCTAAAATTTTTTAGAAAGAATATAGTCAATACCATAGCAAGTAATTGAAAATTGCTGGGAAGAGTTTGTAACGATGATGACATCCTGAAGGAGAGAATAGAAATCAGAAAATAATTATTAGCCCACCGACAATGTAATAACAAACACTAAGATCAAAACGTTAGTTTGGAAATACTTACTGCTGTGGAGAGCAAAGAAGAGGTAAGATATTCAAGCATATAGGTGCTAACTCTCCATCCAGGTTCATCCACAATTCTCCTAAAAATTTAAAAAGAAATTTCAATCATTAACTTTTCCAAAAATAAATATCACTTAAAAAGGAAATTTAGAGACACAATAATATCAACCTTCTAAACCCCCATAAGTGTCTTCTGTTACCAGTAAACCACTATCAAGTTCAGATACAAATTTGGATTCAAATTCTCCAACTTGCTTGCTCATCCTACTCATTATCAATGAAAATATGTCATGACAAACATTGAACCTATAGAGTGAGAAGTAACAGTAAAGATAAAATGAAAAGACAAGGAATTGGCATTGTCAAAAAGAATCCAGCCATATGTAAGGTCTAAAGTCTCCTAAGTCTAGCAATGCAAGTGCTATTTCTGATGAGAATGATAAATTGGCTTACTTATCTTAAGAATACAGACCACTAGAAACAACTGACGACAAAATCTAGAAGGGTGTTGTCAGATAAACAATCCATTTTCAATTGCAATCTGGTATAAACATCAATGCACAAAAAGCTATAAACTCAAAACTTGCTTGATTTAGAAAATTTACATGCCACTTTGTAGTTTGCACAATTCAATTCTTCACACAATATTTGAGCAGATTTGGATTACAAATTTAGTATTTTGAGGGAACCTCCAGTTTGTTCATTCTATTGATTTAACATTGCTATCTTAACTTTATATAGTCTATATATATTTACTGGGATACCTGTAAGCCCATGCCTTGGGGCAAATTTAAGAATTGTTCTCTTTTCCTAAGCCATGTCTCTTTGAACCTGTATGCATTATATTTGCATCTAGCACTATTTGATTGACTTGGCTAGTACTTAGCCTTCGTTTTTTTATTTTAAGGCCTAAGACAGTAGGGATAAAACCCCAGCCCTCTAAGTTGAAATGTTAAAAAATGCGTCCCTTGTCATCACACCAGGCATTATGAGAAATAGCATTTCTGATCAATTGTATGAATTTTATTTGCATCTAGCACTTTTTGATTGACTTGGCTAGTGCTTAGCCTTCGCTTTTTATTTTAAGGGCTGAGATAGTAGGGATAAAGCCTCAGCCCTCTAATTTGAAATGTTAAGAAATGCGTCCCTTGTTTTCAGATCTCAAAAACACTTTCTTCCTATAAAAAAGTATCTTCACATATAGAAATGATTATTAAATTCATTGCAGTTAGTCACAGTTAAAGAAGAATGTTTATGCTGTTTTCTGCTGCCAAATTTTCCGTTTTTAATCCAATGTTTTCACATGTTTTGCCTTAGTTCTCAGTCTCTAGAAATTTAGAATTCGGTTTCCAGAAGACCCATCGCCTGGGCATCCTCAACCCTCAGATCTTTTATTGCTAGTTCTACAAGTGCTTCGCCACATATGTTTCTAGGTTAAACAAAATAGACAAGATAAAGAGACCTATGTTTCATTACATGGACAATCTGAAAAAATATTAAAAAAACAAAAATAAAAATAAACGATGTTACTTCTGATGAATGGGGAAACTAATGTCTATATTGTCCAAAAATAATGAAAATAGTAGTTTGGTTGTACTCAAGGCATTCGTTTTCCTTTGGGCCGATGGCCAAAACAATATGGTGTCAAAAATCATAACAAAGTCTAGCTTATAAAGGTGATACATACCATTCTAGAATTGCTAGCTGCAGTGTTCCTTGCTCTAACAAAATGACAATTTCATCATATAACAAGATCAGAGGCAATGGTTGAAATTTGCAAGAGTCTAATGATAGTTTCAAGAGATCCATGGCTTCCTTTATGATTGTTTTCTGCATCAAAAAATCAATTACATACTTGAATAATCAAATATAATATTTAATCGTCAATGAGCTAGTAGTAAACTCAATTGTGTCAGCTTGTTCATTCAGGCGCTGGATACAAACCAAACTTTTACCTAATTTTTACGTCACCAATGTAATTACTCTCATTTTCGTAGCTAAGAAGGAGCCAAAGGGTAAATTTCTTCTGCATTTGAAAATGCACAGATAAACAAAAAGGGACAAATTGCTTTCCCTGGCTTCACGTGTGAGCAAACCAGTTTTCAGTCATGGAGGTAATTTATACTAAAGAAGATCTTCACTCAAAAAAGTTGAGGCCAAAAAACTGGAAAAAAAATGTGCCCATAATTATCATTTGACCGGCAAAAGACAAATTAATTTCAAAAATTATGCCCTTATCTCCTAGACCTTTATCCCTTATGATACTTTTAGCAAATTTTCAGATGATTCTCCTCTACCGCCATTGAAGAATACTAGTATAAAAACCTCATAGATACAGATTATAAACCATAAAAGTTTCCCTTTCAAACCAGTATATGAAGAATCAAAACATGATGAGCAGATCCACCCCTGAAATCAGCCTGAAAAAATAGAGTGGTCTCTGCTTCAGTAGTCCCTTCTGATTCATCATGGTCAATGCGAATGAACCTCACGAATTGAACTAGTTCATGGCATGACACAAAAAGTTGCTCAAAATGACAGGAGACATCATGAGTATTTCTTCAAGTAGGTTTCCTGCCAAATTAAGCAGCGTTCTTCCAATTAACCATTCATAGTGGATGGCATTTGGGAAACATATCAGCACTCTTCCAAATTTTAGCTAACCGTAGCATATATTTAGATGACTGTGATCAGCGTCCATCTCACACATTGTTCTTTTGCATTGCTTTTGGATGAGTGAGGGAGGGACACAGTGATTGATTTTGAATTTGCTTCTAGCGTGTACTAACTTGATGCTTAAGAGTTGAAATACATTTTCTCGCTAAAGCTCCAATATGATGAAAAAACGAAGTAAATAGCTATTGGGTATCATTCTAAAAAAACAGAGAGAGAAGTTTACAGTGAAAACAGCTGCGGTTCATTCTAAAACACAATGTCCTAAACCTTACAGTTGAAAATTTTCACCTGAGATGGTGACAATAAGCTTGACCTTGAATCCCCAAAGATAGAGACCAGTTTTAGAATGCCAATAATCCCCATTTTCTTGTATTTTAAGTCCAAGTTACTAATCTGCTTATAAGAAATCAGCAGACAGCAAATATTAAGCCAGACTGTAGGAAGAACAATCTTTAATGAGACAATACTAGCACACCCTTACAACCTGCTTCCTGATGATCATCAATAGCTCATTAACAACTGAACTACCATTAGAATTAGAAGTCAAAGATGCTGACCAAGCCAACAGAGTGAAAACTTCATAAACCTGGCATTAATCACCCATTGGAAAGAAATAATAAATATGTTTAGAAAATTAAGTTGGCAAATACGTCATAGCAAAAAGATACATACCTTGCTTAAGTTACTATCAGTGAGTCCTTCTAGATAATCTAGCACACCTGAACTTATGAAAGAAAATGTTTAGATATATAATGCATTGACATGGCTGATATCTATGTAGAACAGAAAAAAGTACCATTGATATATGGACAAAGGGGAAACAGCTCATTTGGAAATTCTGATGTTAGCTGGACCATAGCATTTATAGCTGAATCAACTTCGAACCTGATTCCAGAACCTATATGCATTACTAATGCCCCTAAAACCTAAAAATCGGAACCTCTAAGTTAGTGCTTTGCACCATCAGATCACAAAAGAAGAAACCATCATTAACTAGAACCGAATATGTTAAAAAAGTGTAACAAGAGAGCACTAATACTACACTTAGATTGTGCCCATGCACCAATAAACAGAAAATTTTGGAGAGAGAACCAAATCCAATTTTATTGCACTCGTGCAATTACATAAAATTCAAAAAATGTAAATATTGTTTAGGACTGAAAAGTATGGAGCAATAAGGTCCGTCTTCCCAAGCAAAACTGTTTGAGACATAGATAATAATGATGATGCTTCTTGAAAAAAACATATGGAACACCCTGTCATAATGTCACAATTTGACAAATAAGATACAGAAACTACGTGTACCAAAAGTATGCGCTTTGAGCCAGACGAACTGACACAATGCATGCATCAACCATTGGCCCTGAATCATGCTTCAGAAAGACTGCCAAAGTTAAAGATACACAAGCCACCCCAGCTCATAAATCTGAGATTAGTCTTTGTTATTAGTTGGTATTCCCATTAGATCATTCATATCATCCATTCTTTGCACATTAAAGAACAAATTTGGCTCAGACAAATTGTCAAGGATTGACTGAAGCAAAAATTAAGACCCTGGATTATCACTTTAAAAGCGCTAATGATATAAAGATCAACAAGCCCACCCCATTTATGAACCCAAGACACCACAATTGGTAGTGATGTAAGACTATGCTTTATTCATCTTAAAAGTGCATTTCAAATTGTTAAAGACCCACTATATAGCACAGAAAAACAGTATTCCTTTCTCTATGAAACAAAGCATAACTACAGAGCATAGGTTACTTACTTCTTGCCTCAAATAATCATCTGCAAACTCCTTGAACAACAAAACATACATGAAGATGCCAAATTCTCTCGCCCGTGGTTCTTTGCAGCCAAATAAGAATTGGCATAACAAAAGGAAAGAGAATAGATAATCCTGTTTACAATATATTACCTTAAAACATAGCTTAACTGTATGATTAGCAAAAATGGCCATTAAAAGAGAGAACAAAATAAATCAAACCTTTGGTAATGACTTTTGCCCCTGAATACATTTATGTAACAACTCCTTGGTGAAACAATTGGTCAATAACTTCTTTTTTATGATCAATTCAATACTCTTTTTGCAGAAATTTCCTTTTGAGTATAATAGAATGAGAAGCCACAAATCGATGACTTTGTGATCTTGAGGTTTGTCAAGGCACTTTATCTCTTTGATAACAGCGTCACAGAGCATCTAAAATAAAATTTCATGAACTTAACAATATGTTGCTATTCATTAAGAAAGTTGCAATGTGAGACAACAAAATGGGAAGCACGTACATTGTTAAACAAGACAATAGAACTCAGCACTTCGAGAATGGAAACCTCGTTAGCACCTGAAACATATTTACCCTTCATCTTCCTCTGCACAGAATCACTTTGTGAGAAGATAAATGCAAGATTCTCCCGAATTTGATACACGATTCTTCGAGCATTGCCTGCGTTTGCAGACAGCAACACAAATCTGACCAAAAAAGGTAAGTACTCCATATCAATTGTCCGCATGCACGACAAGGCTATGCCAACCACCTTGCGAAGAAATAACACAACAGTCAGCTATACACATTTCATATGCAAATACAGAATGTTTTCAAACCAAAAAATAAAGTTAGAAGCACCAATTCGTGTTTCTAATCCAGGAGGACCTGTTCTTGCAATTCCTCACTCAAATCAAAATTTGAGAACGCGTCCAGCACAGGCAACACAAGGTCGGAGTCCTCTTGCAGGAGCTGATGAAGAGAAGAAACAAGGGACTCATCGGACCAATCCCCGAAAATCTCAGGGAATGATCCAACGATCTCCTTCTTGATCTGAGACGGGCATATGGAGAGCAATTCCAGCATCTTCTCCAACAACGCCTTGGCATCGACGAGGAAATCAAGCCACCGAAAATGACTAAGTATCCGATTACAAACATCAACCTCCACATGAAAGAACTCCGGCAGCTTCTCGAGAAGCAGGCACTGCAGCTGCAACTGCACAGGACCGACCAGAAGTAGCGTCCGGATGAGGCTCTCCGACCCTCGCTCCGCCGTCAAAACCCTAAAATCAGCGCCAAAACGCCGTGATTTTATTTCACCACAAACGAAACAAAAAGAAACAACAGCAACAACAACAACAACGGCGATGAATAGTGAATACCTTCGGAGGTTGTGGGGAGGGCAAACGTAGGCAGAAAAGCCAGCGATGAAGGAGGGGACGAGGGACGGATCGGCGGAGAAACGGTGCTCGAGGCGGCGACGGAGGTGGTTGGGGTCGGAAGAGACGGAAGGGGGGCCAGCGGGGGTGGAAAGGGTACAACCGGCGTCGGCGAGGAGGGCCATGGTGGACTCCATGGCCGATCGTTGCGGCAACTGCTCTTCTCCGTGATTTTCGGACGGCGGAGAGGTCGGAGGTTTCCGAGGAGGAGGCCGTTGCAGTAAAACCATGGCGGGTCGGTGATCGACGCCGGCGAGGCGGTGGCGCTGGAAGCCTGGAACCCTCGCCCCGGTGGGAAAGGCGCGTGTTTCAAGCTCCCGCCAAAATCATTTTTGGAAAAGAAATTAGAAATTACCGCAATCGCAGTGGCGAATCACAAATTGACAGATGGCACACAAAAAAATTATAAGATTTTTTTTCTTTTCTCAAATTGAAGAGAGCCCGATGATTCATAACATAAACTGAAATATAAATATTCAAATTATTTAAATGCTTTTCTCCATAATATAAAGAAAATGGTGTGAAAATTTTTATTTTACCTCCCAATTTCACTTGTTTAATTTAAAAAATTAATATGAAAATGTGAAAATTATGTTTCAACTGCAGAAAACCATTCAAAATTAATTTTTTATAATAAATAAGAAAAAAAAGCAAATTAAAAATACAGCTAACCAAAACAAAAAAATAAATGTTAGACATGTCAATTCTTTTTTATTTTTAATTTTTCCTTATTAAATTAAACAAACACGAAACGAATTACAACACCTAAAAATACTTCTCAGAGGCATAATTTAAGTATTATATTAATGATCATATCAATTTTTAGGAAATACAAAATATATTTGATTAAATCATATCATATTAAATTAAATCATATTTTTAAATTATAAATAATATATTTTATTAAATATTAAAATTATATTTTTTCATCAATATTTTATTAAATACGAATTAAAATATGAGAAAAATTGTAAAATTTTATATTAAAAGACCAAATACTAATTAAAATGTTATAAAAACTTGAACTATGCCAAATATGAAAGTGGCGTACTAATACAACCACATGGTACAATATAATAGTTAAAACTATAACCTAAAAGAGAAAAATATTAGTACATTAGGATGAGGATGTTACGTTTTCTGGACTCCATCCTTTGCCGTGAAGGGCATATGGTCAGAATGACGAACAAAACCCATTGTTCCGCCGTGAAAATACAAACTACAAATAATTTCCCCAAAAATATCAACCATTCCCTCACGCGAGAGTAACACAAGTCATAACTCATAAGAAAACAAGCGTCCAACGATTCAAAATTACAGTTCAAGTAGCCACAGACAAGGAAAAACAGAATTTCATAACCAACTTAACGAACTAAAAGCTAGGGGAGAGTTGTCTAGGTCAAATATAATTTACTCATCATCATTACCCCGAGAACGAGATCTTTCTCCCCTTGCCCGATAGTCATTGCCCTCATGGCCCATTCGGTGGTCATATTGCTCTGGGTCTTTTGGTTCATGCTGATATGAATCTTCTGGGTGTTCATAATGATCATTTCTATGTTGATGATCATGCACATAGCCACCATAACCCTGTTCCTGATCCATTACGCCGTCATAATACCCTCGGTCATAAGCTTGATCAAACTCTGGCTCGACATGCTCACGAGACTTGCGACCACCGTCAAAGTCATCCTCTTTATCGCGGTTACTACGTCCACGGTGGTCACGATCATAATCCCTCTCTTTGTGGCGATGACGATCTCGTTCCCTGTCCCGGCCACGGTCACGGTCACGTTCTTGATCATGATCATGGTCTCGTTCCTTATCACGAGCCCTATCACGGTCCCGGCCATGCTCTCGCTCTCTGTCCCTATTCCTGTCCCGGTCCCGGTGATGCCTATCATCTCTCGCATCACGATCACGTGATTTCTCCCTGTCACGATCTCGATCACGTTCCCTTCCTCGTTCTCGTGATTTCTCACGATCTCTGGAAAAATGTTAACCAAGCGCACATAAGTTAACAAAGAGAAATCAAATCCAGTCAAGAACCTCAAGCATGTACACAACATTCTCACCTTTCCATATGGTGACGATCCTCTCGCGCCCTAGACTCCTCTGAACGAGATGCACTGCCAGATGCTGCCTGCTGCGATTCTCTGCAAACATATAATTAACGCTAGTTAGAATGGTTTAGAAAGATGATGGAAAACATACACCACTAAAACTTAAAAGTTACTACACTCAAACGTTACTTTTCCAAGTCAAAACAGAAGTAGAATAATTACTTTGCTCAAGAACAAATAACTTCAATCAAATTAGAGAACAAGACCGAACAGCTGATGAACAATCTCTATACAATAAATAAGTACCTGTAAAAAGCTAAATAAAATAGAAACAAACATAATATCAACCAAACCATCAAAACCAAAACTTCAAACTGAAAAGGACATAATCATTTACGTCAATGACACAAACTATTACTTCAATACGTAATTAAATGAAGGATGCAATACATTCATCTTATGGTGAAGCAAATTAAAAGAAAATGAGAACTTGAAAAAAAAGACCTAGTTTTAACTATGCGGGATCCAAAGAGTGCACCAAGCACAAAGGGTAAATCAAAGATTGCTGGTATCATTCTATAAGTCAAATAAGTTTAGAACAACTCAATTCTATCAAATAAAATGCAAGCAAAAAGCAAACTAACAAAAATATTGATAACATTTTTTCCAGAAAACAAGCTGTCACTAGAGCATACCTGCCAGAATATTTTTGATTGACTTCTTCACCCCCAACCCTAGTTGATCCAAGTCCTCCCCCGAGCCTCCGAGGTCGCCAATTTGGAACAGTTCTACCACGCTCCACATCAACAAGCACTCTTTTATTATCAAGCTTTCGTCCATCAGCTTGTTTGTATGCATCTGCATATTCAGAAAAGCATGTTTGAAAACCATTTTTGTCAAGAAAATAATTGCGGGCTTACCCCTTTGAAGTGTGACACCCTCTCTTTGTGAGAGGTATTGGGTTTGATTCTCACCATGAGCGAGCTCTGAACCCTCTTCCTCCCTCAGTGATGCTGGGGAGTACTAACAATACCAATACTACTAATTGGGTAGATGTGTGACTAAAAATTGTCTTCAAAAAAAAGGACATGTGCATTCCAAACATTCTTAAATCTCAAAGTAGCAAGAGTTGTGTTACTACATGAATATACAAACATAATTGTAAAACATAGGTAAAAAAAAGTGCAGCCATTACAATAGATCCAACAGAATAAAAACAATATATGCACACAAAAATGCTAAATATTTGCAATTTATATAATAGAAAAAGCATACTCTTCATATCCCGTGTATGCATGTACTCAATAAAGGCATATCCCCTTGGTTTGTTTGTCTTCTTATCATTAACCAAACGGACCTGAAAATCAACACTAAATATTATTGATTAACATACCAACAGATGAACCAACAGAAATTCCCAAGAAAAAAGGACTTCCAAAAAGTACCCTACAATAACAAATAATTTTCCGACAAACACTCCTAATGGCACTACAGACAAGCACTATGCCTCACTAGACCTGATCACCTTTGAAAAGTCTACGCCTCGCCAAGCGTGACGAATCACCATTGCTGCTAAGTGCTAACTGAGTTTCCAGAAAACTGATGTATGCAGCTCAATTACTCTTTGTAACATTTTCCACCCCCTTACCAGGGAAATTTTTTTTAAAAAAACTACTCATACTAAAAGACATAAAAAATTGGGATACCTCTGAGTTGAGTGAGGAACTTGAATACGCTTTTGAAAAAAGTCAGAAGCAAGTAAAGGCAACTCATTATTGTAAATATTATAAAAACCAGCTGATTTTCATTACCCATATTTACCCAGAAAATAGAAATGTGATGGCAAGTTTGAGGACCAGAAAACTTGTTCAACATTATGGTTTCCTTTTGGCCCAAAGTAACAGTAGCATGATTCCAATTAAGTTGGCAAACAATGAGAAGGATGTGAGGGCCAGAACACCAATTACCATGGCACCCATCAACCCCTTACCAAGGGACAGTGATAACCAGGGAAAAACACATAGTAAAATGACCAATGCATTTCTACAACTTAAGTATGCGAAAATTTATATTAGAAAAGTGTGTCAAAGAAATGCTTAAGCAGTTACTATGCAGCTGATGTACCAGTCTCATGACCCTACCTGACTTACCCCTAACAATGTATACAATCAGTACCAGCAAGAACTGCTTCCACTTGAATGAAATACATCACAAAAATTGAAAATGGTAATTCTAGCTTTTCAGAAATGTGAATTGACAACAAAAGAAAATCGCCCTTGGGACAAAGTTCAAAAACTTTTATATACTCCTGACATTCTTACCCGTTCTGTGAACTTATAAAATACTTACTCTTTTAATTGGCCCATAGATTTCAAACTCCCTTTTGATCCTTTGTTCAGTTGTCTCATAATTCTGCAAACAACAAATAGCACATAGTTATGTCTTATTATTCTGCCAACGACAAATAGCACATAGTTATGTCTCATTATTCTGCCAAAGACAAATAGCACATAGTTATTATGAGCACCGGAAAAAAAATTTTAAGGCTAGTGAACTACTCCCACAAGAGACTAACCAATCGTGTGACAAACAGGGTTTTATAGGGATCACCAGTTGTATTTGGGTCATTACTTGGGTCATCTGCAAAAGAAATCACATCAAGGTCAAAATGCAAGGCATCAGAACGGTGGTCAAACTATGATGATAAACCAAATTCAGGTTTAAGCAGCTTACATTTCTGAAGCTCTTCTGCTGCCTGCAATGCACCCTTCTCCAGACGAAGCTGGTGAATTCTAGCACACTTTTGTGCCTAAATATCAAAATAAGAGAAAAAAAATGCTATCAGTGCACTAAAAAACACAGTTATCAATGGCATGGGCAAATGATAGATGACGGTTCAGAAGTCAAAATAATCAAAGGTAAGTGGAATGGTCGATTAAAGAACAAAATCACTCGAGTAAGACTTACCGGAGTCTCCCCTTCTTTAACAGGCGGTGCATACTCTGGGTCTTCTGGCTCAGCAAATTTACTGACAAATTGTGCAACACCTACAACCCGAAGAGTGGATGCATGAATCAACTCTGGCAATAACTGCCTAAAATATTAATATGCAAAAAAAGTATCCTGTCAAGACAACCTGTATAAGCAGGGCATTTTCTTTTCTCTTGCGGTGTTTTGTATTCCAATGGTGGCCGTGGTTCAAAAAGCTTCAGAAGGTTAGTGGTGAGGCCCGTTGGGTGACTCTGGCCAATCTGTTTCAAAGAAAACAGTAGTTGCACAAGAATGATCATTGCATTAAATATTCGTAAAACTGGACCACAGCTATCAATAAAATTGACTGAAAAAATAATTATATCACAGAAACCCAAATGAGCAGCTTTGACAGCATAATGGTCACTTGTACATCCCTAACAACATAATCAAACCCTCCAAAAATACACCCCCTAAGGAAGTTTAACAGCAAAATGCACCCTTGCCCAATATACGAGTAATGAATCAAGAACGGAACACATTAAACAAACATAGAATAGACATTGCGAAAAAGCTTGGAGAATATAAATGAAACAGTATAACGAAAAGAGGAAACATCAACAGTCAAATAAATAGCGACCATACAGTATATCCAATGCGCAAGCAAGCAAGACAACCAAAAACTTAAATCAAATAAACGCATACAACTACGAGCTTACCATCACAATGGGGAAAAAATCTGAACATCACAACCACAAAAACACAACACAACAACGCGACCGCCAATATGATAAAAATATAAAAAAACACCAATCCAATCGGCAATCGGGTCATACCAGCTTGAGTTGGAGGACGCTGGCACGATTCTGGGCCTTGGTGCGGGCCTGGACTGCGGCGTCGCGGTTGCGCATGAAGGAGTCATTGGGGTCCCCCATTTTTCTTCACCCCCTCCCTCGCTGCGTCCACCACCAATCTCTTCCTCCCCTTCGTCTTGTTCACCTTCTACTCCTCCGATCCGATCTGATTCAGCAGATCCTCAGCTGACCTCAAGGTGGCGGCGGTCGCCGTCGTCGGGGCCGCGGCCGGGGCAGCGAGGGGAGAGGAAGGGAAGAGACGGTCGAGCAAGCACCCTAGCGTTTATCAGTACGGCCGGGTAAGCGGTAAATTCAATTAGTTAAGAGTGGTGGCAGTAGTTTTTAGGTAAGCCGCCCCCTTGTGACGCCAAGGGTATGCCACTGCTTTTTTATTTCGCTCATTCTTCCTTTTTTTGCTTTTTCTTTTTTCAGGGCGGTGGTGGCAATAGACCATTTTTTTAATATTTTCCCACTTTTTTTTACAATTGAAAAATGAGAAAACTTATATGAAGTAACTCAGGCGTGTTGGGAGTTTCTTTTCGAATTTATAAAATAAAAAAAGAGGTCAATCTCTCTTTTTTTGGTAACTTTTTATGAGGTTTTGTAACTGTATATATATTATTTCACATTTTACAGCTAAATATGTATGTAATTTTATTGTTGTTATAGTTTTATATTTTTATGGAAAAAAGGCCCAGAAGAATCTAACTAAACACCCTATAATTAGGATATTTATGTTAAGGTGAATTTTGTCAACTCAAAGTCAATTAATTTGCTTTTGCGATCGAGTTGAATCTATTAGTATTATTATCTGGCTACTTACATTTTAGATTAGTACAATCTATATTAAAATTTTACTTTAGTTCGAATTAAAGAAAAATATTTTAATATGTTAGTTTTACACATTTACTATTTTAGTTGAGTATATCAAAATCAAGTAAATCAAAATCTATGTTTTATAATAAAAAAATATACAGCTTAATTATGTCAAACCCTGTTTACACTAAAAAATGTCATATGAGATTAAGCAAATATATAAATTCAAGCTTACTAAGTTTAGGTTTGGGTCAAACTTTAAATTATATTTTCATAGAATCCAATATCAAACTAAATCGAGCTTCTTAGTGCCCATGGACCGTGGGCATGGCTGATTATTTAGTTTTATGTTCATTTTTTTCTATCTCAATTTCATCTTTTTTAAACGTTTAATCATTTGAATCATTTTTAATTGCATCAAAGAGTTCTATAAAATTTTCAATAAAATTTGAATAGGGGGACTGCCATTTTTTAAAAACCCATCCAACAAAAAATTAATTTAATTAAGAGGATTTCGTCAATTTTTTCTATATTTTAATTTGTACGTCGTTGAAGTAGTTTTTGTTTTAGAATAACATCAACACAATATTATGGAGCTGCAGCCATTTTACAAGAGAAAAATCATTCAGATTTTGATTTAAGTGATGTGCAATTATGGATCTAATGTTGGGTTTGTCTCACATCGGTTATAGAGGTTATAGGAGACTTGTATATAGGTTCATGAGAAAGCCTTATTCCTTAAGTTAATTTTTGGATTAAGAGAGGCCCGTGATGCGAGTTTTATTTAGTTGTTTAAAGTCCCTTTTGGGGCCCGAAGGGCCCAACAGTAATTTTGGAGTTTGGGTGCGGGCCCAAATGACATAACAAATGGTATCAAAGTTAAATTCGAGTCAGGTTTGTCTACGCCGATTGTTGTTGTTTCGAGCCGGGTTTGTTTACGCCGATTGTTGTTATTTCCTTCATGGGTTTCACTTGATGATTTGAGGGGAGTTTGTAAGGTGGGTATTGTCTGATTTGAGAAGAGTTGTTAGACGATGATGGTTTCGGGCCACGCTCGATGTATGAAGGGGAATTGTTGGGTTTGTCCCACATTGGTCGTAGAGGTTATGAGAGACTTGTATATAGGCTCATGGGAAAACCTTATTCCTTAATTTAATTTTTGGATTAAGAGAGACATGTGACACCTATTGCGAGTTTCATTTGGTTGTTTAAAGTCCCTTTTAGGGCCTGAAGGGCCTAACAGTAATTTTAAAACTTGGGTGCGGGCCCAAAAGGCCTAACATCTAAATCACCATGAACTTACATTTAATCATCATTTTGTTTATACTTACAAGAATAGCAGATTGTCGTTGATTGTCACGTTTATGTTTATCCCTAGATTGCACTCTCTTTTAAAAATTCAAGTATTCATTATCTAACAAGCAATTTGATAATCTTTTCTCCCACGTAAATCATGTTGATGTATCCTGCTTCTAGTGGACTTCGGCTAAAGCCGATGACGATCAATGATTCGCAACTCCTAATTGAATGATCATATTTCCTAATTAGACATAAATGAATGGAAGTAGAAGAAAAAAATATAGCATTAATACTTGTACCAAAGAGCGAAAGTATAAGAAGGAATTCGTGGATCATACATTGTTTTTTCACAACGAATATGAACAAAAAAACGAAGAGCTTAGAAATGGAGCTCCACCATACAAATAATCAAGTGCTGCATATCCAATTCAAACCACAAAAAATGAATGGACAATGATACGCATTGATCATACATCCATGAACTAAATTCAACAATCATCTTTTCATTCTAGAGATGGGAGTTAGTTAATTGGTGCTGCTGGAGGAGGAGAGGGGCTGCTTGGAGTAGTCACCGGTGGATCCGCTGTACTCGGCACTCAGCAACTCCCTGCTGCCGCCAGCGCCCATCCCAGTGAGCTTCCTCATCTCCGAGTTGTAGCTGCTATCCTGGTCGGAGCTTCTCCCAGGGCTAAACATGCTGCTCACACCTGGCCTCACCCCCTGGTTTAAATCTTCCAATGACGCATCCCCTTCTAGTGCACGCACAATCTACAAAATATTGCAGGGCAGTTGACAGTTAAGTATGAGAATATATAGGAAGATCAATATATTTATATATATATATATAATGTAAACGATGTGAGAAATAAGAAGAACGATTTCGTGATCACCTGGCTCATCTTAGGGCGCATCCTGGCAGAGTGCCGCACGCTGGCTGCGGCACTGGCCACCATTCGCATCATCTCATTCGGGTTGTACCTGTTCTCCAGCCGGGGATCCACCAGCTCATCACAGTTACCATCTTCCAATGCTTTTGTTAGCAGTGGTCTTGCCTGTTTCATGGCCATGGTGAATTTGGTTACTGACTGTTTAAGCAAATTGACAAATTTGAGGAGTAACATGTGCAAGCAATTATGGACATGAAGCACTTGATAACAATTTTGTGTCTCACTAATTGGTTACTACGTTTATTATAACAAGCTAGCTAGCTAGCTATAAAAAAGACATAATTTGGAGGGAGAGGGAGGGACACGAATTACCCAGTCGACAAGGCAATCTTCCATGTAAGAATTTGTGGTGTCCACAGGTCGCCGACCGGTGATGAGCTCAAGGAGCATGATGCCGTAGGAGAAAACGTCTGACTTCTCCGTCAGCTTCCCGCTTGATGCATACTCAGGGGCCAAATAACTGCGCATTTGAAGTCATAATCAGCTTTTAAAATTAAAGAACCTAAGAAAAAGTTCATGGTACGAGCAAGCGAAGGCCCTCGGCACATACCCAAAAGTTCCCATCACCCTAGTTGAGACATGAGTATGAACATCCGAAGAAGGCTTGGCCAGTCCAAAATCAGCAACCTGCATGGAACAATGAACATGGTTGTATAGGTCGCATATCTCACTGGTGTTAAGACTTAATTAAGGAAAACACACTAATGAAAGCACAATTACAATATGACCAGCAAATTGACTAGCTCGCTTGAATGTTTTGTTAGGTTTATCCCAGAGGTAATTGGTGACTTATATATAGATTAACGGGAAAGTTTTATTTCTTAAATTAATTTTTAAATTAAGAAAAATTCATAATACTTATTACATGTCTTGTTTAAAAACCCATTGAACCCAACATGTTATAAGATATATATTCAAGATCATTAAGGACGCTGGTGGTGCATAACCCACCATGGCCTCAAAGTTGTAGTCAAGGAGAATGTTGGCCGCTTTAATATCTCTGTGTATAATACGAGGGTGGCCTGCAAGATATTTAAGCACAACAAAAAGTGATGAAAATTAAAGTATAGTTGAACTGAAATCAATAAATCATCAGAACATTTGTTCGTACGCGAGAGTAATGCAAAATAACTACTGATCAGCACTTACAATCTTCATGGAGGTAAGCAAGTCCCTTGGCAGAACCAAGTGCAATTTTGAGTCTCGTGGGGAAGTCCATCACTGGTCGATCTTTACCTGAGATTCGCAACGTAATCGACACACATATAAGCATCTTTTTACACAATATAAACCACATGCAAGGATAAGTGATGCATAAATCTGCATGCATCGCCCATGGAAACACCTAATATAAAAGCGCTATCAAAATAATGTGTTTCCAAGAGCGAGCATATTCTCTATGATGGTATGAGAGATGTATAGACTAGAACTAGCAAGAAATTGGAGGACCCAATTGTTTATCACACCGTGGAGATGAAACTCGAGCGTCTTGTTGGGAACAAACTCGTAAACGAGCATCCGCTGCCCGCCGGCGATGCAGTATCCGACGAGGGAGACAAGGTGGCGATGGTGCACCCGGCTGATGATTTCCACCTCCGCTTGGAACTCCCTCTCCCCTTGCCCACTCCCGGACTTGAGCTGCTTCACGGCGATCTCCTTCCCAGTGGGCAGGTACCCCTTGTAGACGTACCCAAACCCGCCTTGCCCGATCATGTTCTCCTGCGAGAACCCGCTGGTGGCCGCCGCCAGCTCGTCGTAGGTGAAAGTGCTCTTGTTGAAGCCGAGCGCGTAGTTAGGCGACGGCGGTGGCAAAATTGGAGGCCGCGGGCCGCCGGAATAGCTGGAGCTCATGTCGCTGCTGGGCATCATGTGAGGAGGAGGTGGCGGCGGTGGAGGCCAACCACCCCCGGCGGTCGGCGACATAGAGCCTAGTGGTGGTGGGAGCTTGCTCGGCTGGGTGTCAGCGTATATGTTGTACCCCATGTCATGACTCCCTGCACCAATACACGCACTTTATATATATTGAATCAAGATCTCTAGTATTAATAGAGCAAAAAAATTTGTATGGAGGCTCCTTTGAACACAATGTTAATTATATTTTGATATGAGTTCATGAAACAACTCGGTCGTGATAATAACGTCTCTGTTGCATCACTAGCGTATAGAGTAACTCTCTATTGGAGTTAGTTCTGAAATAAATCTATATTTCGTGATTTTTAACTGGCTAGTTAGCTAGATTGAACAATTATCACCATGCCAAGTAATTGTAGATTATTAGTTAATTAAACTGGGTAGATCGGGGATAAATTGATTATTTTTTTCCAAATGACAACATGTATTATTGTCTTGAGATATAAGTAAAAAGGAAATTGAAATACCTGGAGTAGTACGTGAAGGATCAGCGTAGTAGTACATGGGGTTGCGAGGTCTCTTCTTCTTCTTATTCAAGCAGCAAACAATGGCAGCAATCATTATAATTAGGAGCACGGAGACGCCAGCAGATAACCCAGCGATGAGAGGCAGGCTGAGGCTCCCGCTGCCATTGCTGCTATTGGAAGGCGGGGAGGCGGCCTGTGCGAGCTGGAAGGGTGGGTTGGAGGGGGCAACCGGGAGGAAGAAGGCGGTGGTGGAGGCGGTGGGACGGACGGCGTGGAGGAGGTGGCGGCGGCGGTGGGAAGGCGCTGGTGTTGCCGCCACCATCGGGAGGAGGGGCATTGCCGCTGTCCGGAGGGGAAGGGAATGGATCAGGCGGTGGAGCGGCGGACGAAGAGGGAGGCGAGGGAAAAGCTGAAGGTGGGGGAGGTGGTGGGGATTCCGGCGCCGGAGTTGCCGGAGCTGCCTCTGGTGTTGATGCCATGTTTCCGCAATGTATTAAGATAAATATTATCTGATGATTAACACCTGTCCTAAAAACTCTTAATTTATCTTAAACAAGACTGCGCCACGCCTCCCTTCTTCTCCCAAAGCAGCCTGTTAATTCAATGAGCAATTCATCATGAACAAATGACAACGTTAAGCAACAAATTGTTTCGAAACATCATTCACCCTGTGGTATGTTACATATCATTCATTCATTTTACACCTAGCTACCAAATATGGTAGATCGTTCAATATATATATATATATATATATATGATTTTATTCCACACTAATTTGTGCATGCAGACGAGACAATTCACGTTAGGCACAACACTAAAAATAAAAATAAATTTCCAAACATTCAGAATGAGAGAAAATGAGTCTATGACTATCAAATTAGAGATTAGAAATCATAAAATGATCAGATAGTTCGAAAATAAAATAAAATAATGTAATTTGATAAATAGGAGAGAAAATAGACCTGGATTAAGAACCAGACAGGAGATGTTTATTGAAGGGGAAGGGGGAGGGAGGGGGAGAGGAAGAAGGGGAGGCGTTCCAAGCAGTAAAAAGGGGTATGATCTCCCTTGCCCAACCTCTTCCCCCTTGTTCTCCTCTCCCGGGGTCCTCCATTCCCCATTCTTGCTAATATTAGCCCCCTCACCTTCCCAAGCGAAATTGGCCAGCTCACTACCCATACCTGTTTCTTGCTCTTATTAGTCCCTCCCTCTAGACGACTCCTCACCTTCAGTTTTTACGTTATTTCGAGAATATACAGACCGATCCCAGAATTCTGGAGAACTATAAATACTGTTTACTGCTGTTTGTTCCGATTAATGACCTTCGCCTTCTAATTGCGATATATACTTGGCGATGTCAATTGATCTGATCGATACATCAAACCAAGAGATGCGGACTTACAGCATTAGTCTTGTTACTCGTGTTCAGATCTTTAAGGGTATTAGAGAATGAGAACATTATTTATAAGCCCTTTGAAATGAGCCGTTTCTTCCCACTGGGGGCAAAGTGCAGGTTGAGTTGCAAAGATTTTTTGTGGTCCGACGTTTCCCAGAACAAATCAGAAGCGGCTTCGATTGGGTCCTTACGTTGGGCACTCCACGAATCAGTTGTAAAATAGCATGTCAAACAATGATACAAACAGAAACAGGACTCTAGCAACAGGCTTTGTCGTACAAAACAAGAATTTGTAGAACATCACCAAAGAAATGTGCAAGTAAACTATAAGGACACACGATCGACATTCGTCAAGATTTAAGAAAACAAACTAGTTCAAAGAATTAGGTCCATATGGTCTTCCACGGTCACTATGGTACACAATTGCAGCAATACAACAAAAAAACAAAAAAGAACAGGAATATATAATTGAAAGCATCTGCGTCAGATAATGTTGAGAACTAGTGTGGCATCTTGATCATAGAATTCAACTAAGCACCGGATGCTAAGCAGCAGCAAATTAACACTCACAACCCGATGAAGAGGCTCTCTGTTGACCACCACCTCCAACATCAATGGTATCAGGCAAGTATCTTCAATTTTGAAACCAACCAAAGACGAGAAACAAAAGGCACACATTAGAAACTGCCTAGGTGAAAATCTTAAGCAGAATTTAAGCATTTATAGGACTGTTTGTCTAAAATTTTTGAGTTTAAAAGAGTGAGGCACAATTATGGTGTACCAAAACATGTACAATGAAATGTGCATAAAAAGATATTCAAACAAAACTTACATCTCTTCTTCCTCCCGCTCTTTAGAGCATTCTTTGCAATGCATTGAAAAGCTTCCTCCACATTAAGGCCTTCTTTGGCAGACGTCTCAAAGTATGGAATATCGCCTTTAGAGGAACACCAAGCACGGGCTTTCTTCTCAGAAACCTGCATTATACAAGCTATGAGCCAACATTAAACAAGCCATCAAGAAGACCACATGCTGATGGATAAAGATGTGAAAGTAAATTTAATCTTTTCAAATACCACTCTGCCATTTCCACCATCAATGTCCACCTTGTTTCCCAGAACAACAAACGGAAAATTCTCAGGATCGGAGGGGCTAGCCTAAAGATGATTAATAAAGATGTGTTATTAACAAAAACTTTCTCTTCATTGAAAGAGCCCATAAAAATCTGTTTTAAGTGCACCTGAATGAGAAATTCTTCACGCCAGTTGTTCAAATTTTCAAAAGATTTTGCCACATTGACATCATACACAAGAACACAACAATCCGCACCACGATAGAAAGCTACACCAAGACTTTGAAAGCGTTCTTGGCCAGCCGTATCCCAAATCTGTCATAATAATAATTAAAAAAACAAAGCATAATTCAGTTTATCACTTGCAAAAGTTTTGTATTATACATAGCGAAGGCTTAGTATCAGCAACAACTAATATAAAAATATCAACAATATGAAAATCTAGTTATCGATCTAGATCAAATGGCTGTATTTTTTATCTTGGACAATATTACCCTCATTATCCAACCATTCTTGTAATCTAATGATTCATATTAAATGTAGCTCATACAAGAGTATCAATTATTGCTGATACTAATTTTTCTCTTATAAATAATCAGAACAACAAAGAAATTTGAGATTATAGAGTCTAGCAGACAGTTAAATCCATACATGTAAATTGGATAAACTAATAAATAACCTTCTTTGCTTAACGTTCTGAGGAAGAAGCAGCTCTATAAAACCGACATATACACATCTATTATGTAGAGGCTGACAGGGACAACAAATGATTCAGCTTAGACCTAAAAGATAGATTAATATAAATCGTCTCGCAACTAATTAATCCCTTAGCATAAGTAAGCCAATAGCACACCAACTCAGCCAAGAATTTTATTATTCAGTCGCCGTATAGATGAAAAGAAAAAGGTTGCATAATCTGACACTTTGAGCATAATATGCTCTTCTTTAAGCATCGAATCCATTAAGCGCAGGCAGCAAATGATTATTTATACAAAGATAAAAAACCTGACAGTACTCGTTCATGATCAAACTAACAGAAACGCACCTGCAAAGTGAACAGCCTATCATCAATTTGCATCTCTTTGGTCAAAAAGTCTGCTCCAATTGTGGCCTTGTATTGATTACTAAACTTGCGGTTCACAAATCTAAAAGCACACGTCAAGAACAAACGCCGACAATATCCATCCTCTAACAAAAACAAAAACACTGAATTCTACGTAACCATATGGCAAAGATGCATCAATAAATAACAGTCAAACAACGAAATCATATGTTAGGATACTGATTCATCAAAGAGGTCTTCCCAACCCTGCATCCAGAAGAACGGCAACCATAGGTCCGTCACCATGTTGTGCACGGAATATACAAGCGAATTACGAACAATTGAAAATGATGTAGCCAACAAAGAAGAACATGGGGAGACAGAAATGAAAGGAGTACCCGCTGTCACCGAGGATGATAACCTTCAAAAGGGTACGTCGGCGGGGAGGCATGGTAGTCAACGACGGAGAGATCTGGGGGAGAGAAGGCGTGGATCGATCGGATCGAACAAATAAAAACGTGCGAGGCCTTTGTGGTTCAGAAAACAAGAGGACGGGCGTGCCAGGGGGGTAGAGCGTATCTAGAGGAACCGAGACACAAATCCGTTTTTGACCATGTCGTTGGACCGTATTTGATACTCCCCAACTCACATGACTCCCAGTACTTCCAACCGAACGCCCTTTCTGGTGTCTAACGTGTCCGGGTTACCCACAAATGAAAGTTTTGATCTCGCCAAGGAAGCATTAAAGTTCAAAATTGGTAAGATGTTATACTCGAAATTGCATTTCTGATCATAATTTAAAGGCATGGAGGTGATAAGGGTGACAGTTAAAAGAGACTAGAAATTAGAACTCGCTGATTAACACTCATGCCATTACAAATGAATGACAGAAAATTTTAATTTGGAAAAAGGCTTTTACAATATCAGTTAATCAAGTTGTACAACAGTCTGCGACTCTGTATACAGTTGTAATCCCATGTTTTCTTTCCAAGCAATAGCTACAAGGTACAAGCCAAATAATAAACTATAGAGATTGTTAAATGCTCTGCCCAACTACTACAGTATTGAGAAAGTGATTATAAAAACAGCCACAAATTGGTCACGAGTTCAGGATCTTTCTGAAGATCAGCTGTCATCAAGCAATCAAGAGAAATGCGACCATGTTTATTCTGTTTGCTTGCCGATCGGATTTCTGGGTGCTTGCTCTTGTACGGATAATGATCTTCATTAATACGAGCAGTAGAGCTTCTGAGCAAGCACGAGGACAAAAAATAGCAATTGGCCAGCAGCAAGCTCCTGCACCGAACTTGTACCAACAATAAGCGACAACAGGCACAAAGAGCACTACAGGGCATTTGGAATGCAAAAAATGCACGCTGATTACCATTGGGCATATGAAAGGTTAAGACTAATGCAAAATGCCTATGAATTTTTAACTCTTGTTGACAAATAAATACGTCAAAATTTTTTCTACGCTGGATTAACACTCCCTGCTGTAGATGTGCCTTGGCGAGGGGATCCTGTTACTGCAGGAGCCAGGCCCCTCATAGCCGTGTTTATTTGAAGCCTCGTACCCATGTTTGAGTAGTTCATTGTGGTTCTTCCTGGAAGGAGGGATGACGGTACTGGTCTTGACGAGGATGCTGGTAAACCAAGCCGAGATGCAATGATTTGTGCCCTCTCATTGTAAAGGCGCTGTCTAGCCCGGTCAATTTGCTCCTTTGACCTCATCATCATTGCTTCCAAGTCCATGTAGAGAGACAATTTTGTCTCCAACTTAAGCAACTGCAATACAAAAATCAATAATTTAAGATTTATCACTAAAGTGAAGAATACAAAAACTGTCACTCACTCTACCTGTTTCCCAATCAACAATGACACAAGTTCCAGAATTTGGTCTTCCTGTTGATCTGCAAGAAGTTTGGCCTTCACTGCAGCAGCCGAAAGAGTTGTCAAGGCTGCTTTTTTTAATTTATCAAACTTGCCATTTTGCTCATCTTTGCTATCCATCGAGCAGACACTCATCCCATCTTTGGTAATTGTACCTCCATTATCAGTCCCAGATGCTACATTCATCAATGAGACAAAACGAAAGAGAGATCAGTGAGACGGCAATTTTAGCACTAAGGAGAAGCATTGCATGAGCAAAAGAACAATACAGAGAAAATATTGCATACATCCAAGTTTCAACATATCAAAAATAGCCATGAACATAAATTTAAATCATAAAGAACTGTCTTTTAATTACTATTTCAACCATGACCACGTCCATCTTTTTTCATTTTACTAAACTAAAAGACTTACAAGATAAAAATTCTCCAGTCTATGATTTGCTGCGAACAAGTTGGGTTATGAAGAAAAATTATAACTTTTTATTAGATTTATTTTGTGAAATAAAGCAGGAGAGAGGAACTTTTGAAACATAAAACGGTTGAGAAGTGATGAGAGAGTTGAACGGATTCAAACAATCTTTAAGACTGAAAAAAACTCTCTCCGAAGTCTCTTTGCCTTGCATTGTAATTAAGATTTAGAAATAAAAAGGAGCGAAAAGGTAATATAATTTTAAAGATCAGAATCAAAATTGAAGGTTTTTTCAATTCTAAAGAAAATCCATCATTTTGTTGTAAAATTTCGAAGTTAAAGCATAATTAAATTCTAGGAGGGTATGACTTTGAAAATTAGAAGTCAAACTATGGGAATAAAGTTAATGATCAAAATACTTAAAAAAAAGAAGAAATGGCTATATCCAAAAGGAAGCTTCAAAACTTTGCTACAATTGGTAGGAATTATGGTTTTGACTGAGAAAGAAGTTAGATGTGATCATATATGATACTTTTCAAAAAATATACTTCTCTAGCTCAGAGAAAGTAACTAACAAATTAAAAGACAAGAAAGGTAACTCGCTAGTAAAACCTGGACAACTTGAAATTAACACAGCACAAAGGAAAATGATCTATGAGGTTGACAAGGCCATCATCATTCAGTAACATTGGTTTGTGGTAAGGAACTAGAAACATTGTTTCTGATAAAGAAACCTGACCTAAACAGATGCAGGTAATACTATTTGGCAGAATAAGGAAATAACAATGACGTCTATATAACAATAAGAAAAAGTTGTAACTGTAACCATTCTAGGAATGCACCAATACAACTACGGGAGACTGCAAAAATTATTCATTAGCACTACATTTGTCAATGAGGCGCGTATCTTACCTGTAGCATCCTCAACCGTAACAGCTTTATTAGGTGCATGTGCTAGCTGCTTCTCTTTTTCTTCTGCAGAAACAGAATGCATGTCCGCATTAATACTCAATGGACTCTCTGAACACTGTTCCTCCCTATGCCGAATTACATCTGATTCATCAGCCACAATTCCCTCTTTTTCCTGTTTATGTGGAACTGTATTCATATTTTGCACATCCACATCTGTCGTTTTCTCTGTGGGTAAAGCTACATCACCAGATTCCTCAGTAACATCATTGGGAGTGTCGCCATTTGAAGAATTCAACTTGATTTGCACCTGCGATGGCTCACTTGATTCTGATACTGGATTCTCAATAGACTCTTTTTCAATGCACCCATCCTTTTCAGACTGTTCCTGCAAAGCAGGCAATGAATCTTTTGCAGTAACTTCTTTCTCATTACTCCTGTCAGCAGAACTTCTTGGGTCATCAGTCCTATCAACTTTGTTATTAACTTGATCAACTGCATCAGACGCAGAGCTGTAATTACCTGCCTCAATGTCAGATTCTGTATTTTGTATCAGACTAACAAGTACAATATTGATAAAAATGATGTTGTACGAACCTTTCGCACGCATTATGAACCTTCTCAACATGTGGAGGATCCTCTAGTATGAAACAGTGTCTAGCAGCCAACTGTATGCTAGGCAAATCCTCTGACAATGCCTTGAGAGAACTATGAGCTGCTGCAGCAGCATTATCTGGCTTAACCAAGCCACCCAAAAATGCAACCTGCAGAACATCATCATAAGAAAAGCCCAAGTCTAAATAACAATCAAAGCAAATATTCCAATTTTACCAATGTCATGACCGGATTTGATGCATCTGCAAAGGAATAGGACCCCTCATCTGGTTGGGAAAAGGAGCCTCCAGCTTCAAAAGCAGCTTTAAGGGCATCAAGAGCAAGGTTGACCCTATTATCGTGGAGATTCCCCATTACTTCAGTTGCAACCTCTGGAGTTGTGTCAATTACGTCTGTTTGCATATCCTCACCTATTGGCATCTCTCCAGCTGCATCTTTCACCTTCTCTACAGCTGCATCTGTTACCTTCTCTTCAGCAGCATCTTTTGCCTTCTCTTCAACTACACCCTCTGGAGTCTCATCAGATGCATCTTTTGCCTTTGATACATCAGTCAAGGATGGCACTGATTGCCCTTCATCTGCACCAGGAACAGCCTCCTCAACAGCAGTAGTATTTGGTGTAGATGAGGCTTTTTGTGTGGCATCCGATTTGATTTTTCCTTGGAGTTCCAAGTCAATATCATCCTTATCGTCCAGAAACGGGTCTTCTATTGGCATTTGAATGAAGTGTAACATACATTGAGTTTTTGTCTTGGTAGCAACATGCTCGGCAATCTCATTCCAATTCTCCCCAAAAGCTCTAAGGCTTCTAGAAGAAGCAGAGTCTCCTGATCTGTCCAACTCCCTCCACTCGCACCAGGACCCTCAGCAGGCTCCATAAGAATGAAATCAGCTGAGGTCATGTCAGAACCAAATTTTCCTTCACCATAGCACTCGGTACACAAGTCAAAATCAGCCTGCCAAAAACAAATACTAGACCAGTAATGACCTCAAAGTCTAATGGCCCAAACTACACCAACAGACACTATTACATAAGATAAGAACTCAGAAGAGTAGAAGTCAACTGTTACAATTCGAAATTATTGAAAACAGATGGTTGATGCTTTGATAGACCATACAACAATCAGCAATTGTTGAATGAGTACATCTATGAAAAAAACAAAGTTTTCGCTTTCAAATAAGTTTTCTGATGTTCAAATTTTATGTTCCTTAGAACCCAATGAAAACTGTGAATCCATACACTCTAAAATAACATTATGCTACTTCACTTGTAATTGCACCTAAAGATTGCTATTAATACTGCTAGTGGAAAACTGCAGACTACAAAATAATAAGTAGCTGAACCTGCTTCTGGCAATGGTAGCGTTTACGAGAACAATCTGCAGAGCAAGAATTGCAATGGTACTCAACACCCTCAGGTTTTGCCAAATCCTCAAAAATGAAAGAGTCTGGAAGTAACTGAAGAGGCGCGGATGTTGTCAATGAAGGTACTGTTGGGTCACTCTGAGGGGCATGAACAACTTCAAACTTGTAAAGTTTCTGAACCAATGATGATGATTTGCTAGTCTCATCAACATCACCTTTCAATTCAGTAAACTCAGTCGGAGGAAATGGATGAAAGTTGATCAAACCCCAATAATCTAAAAACTCCATAACTTCTTGCCATGCATCCAAATTTTCCACTGACAGTTCTGACAAGGTCTTCAGTTCAATGTTTGTATGCGGTTCAGCATGAAATTTTTTCATGATTGCATTCCGTATCTCAATATACATGTGTTCAGATCTTTGTTCCAACTTTCCATTAAAAAATGAGGGCATGGCACGCTCCTCTATAGAATGAACTTTTGTCCACGAATACCAACCTACAGAATAAAATTGCAACATATGAAATTACTTAAATTCAACAAAGTAAAAGCAGTTTTCCTCTGCAACAACACATGTGACTAAGATGTCATATTGGAAGCATTAATAGCCCACTTGAACAAAAAATCCTACCTTGATAATCAGGAAGAAAATGGATGATACTAAGAGCACCCCACCGACTCAGCCTAATTAGGATAATAGTTAAATGACAGCAAGCTGACTGATCAGCCATTTTAAAGACGACCAAAGAAAAAAGCTTGCCCTAGAACATAAAGAAGTTCAGTCATTAATTCAGGTTAAAATACAAGACATGATCCTTCATGATTGCTTATGTACATGAGTCAGGGTTCAGTAGGCTAATCTTTATTACCAGTTTTACAATTAAAACAAGGAGTTTAGCTACTTTAGAAGAAGTGTAAGCTGGCTGTGCTTGTGGTTGAATCTATGCCTATGTAGTTGAAGTTGTCCTTTCTTAGAAGTTACATTGTTAAAAGCGAACGACTGTAGAGACCCAGACTTTGATCAACAATACCCAACAATACAAAATTTTTTTCGCCTCTCTTTTCTTCTAGATGCTAAACTTCTACAATGATAACGGTAATGGCGCCTCTAAGAAAGCAAGTTCGAATAGATGGAAACCAAATTAAATAACAGCTATGCCACCAAATGCACGCAAAAAATTTTATAAACCATGCTCCATATTGCAATTTTTTTCAAACAACTTGGAGTCATATTTGCAACCACCTCCCTGATTGAACACACAAAATGGCAACAAGAACAACACAAATTCTAACAGAAAAACAAAGGAATTGTTGGAGGATACCAGCATGCAGAGGAACGGCGTGCGAGCTAGGGTCCCGGGATTTGATGGCCTCGAAGTCGGAATCGAAGGCCGGCGTCTCGGGCGGCTTGGGGGTTCCTCCGGCATCGGGATCGGCTCCGCAACCGACGAATTCCGCGTCCGAGCTCCCAGCGGCGACCGCCCGGGCGGGTTGGCCTGACCCCGCCGCCGCCGCCCCCTTGTTGGGGGACTGGCGGGCACGGGTCCAGGGCCCATTGTGGAGGGGAGGGAGGGAGGTGCGCTCGCGGGCGAGGCGTTTGGCTGCGGCGGCGGCGGAGTTGGGGGGCCGGAGGATTTCCGCTTGTGGGAGCCAACCCGCCGCCGGGAGCCCTCCTCCTGCGCCGGCGTGGAGGCAGGCGAGGGTTTCTCTTCCATTGCGCTGTTAGGGGTAGGGATCGAGGTCCGGCACCGTCGCCATTGTCGGAGCTCGGAGTGAGGGGAGAAGGTCTAGGGAAGACGATGGGTGGGGTAAATATCATTAGGTACGCCCACCCTTGGCTACGTCGTCCTGATTATAATTAATTAATTAGCAACTACGAGCGGTCAACGGCTCTTCAAAAACACCGGGTAAAAAACTCACATGGAAATGTTAATATTTTTTACGCTACTTAACTTAATTTTTTTATAGTGAAGCATGAATGTGATCTTTTTAAAGCCAACCTATATAATATAATTGAGATAGATTCATAATAAAAATTTATTTTAGATATGATAAAACATGAATTGGATTTGTACTGTTATTACTACTACTAATAATATTGTGTAAAGCAAAGAGCTTTAAATTTTAAACCCTAAAATTCAAATTTTAAATTTTAAAATTTTGAAATATAATTTCCTTTGGAAAAATTTGACAATTAAAAATGAAAATTTTATAACAGCAGACTATTTCATATATCACTTTCTTTGGCTGACTCCCAAAAAAGTCTAAGTGCTGCAATCAATTAATATAATATAATTATAAAATTCACTCCGCTGTGACAAATCACCATCCATTTGGATATTGCTGATCGTAGTTTTCAAATTTTAAAAATAATTGAGTATTAACACCCACAAATGTCTAATTATTTATCGGGGTTACATCCAACATTAGCTATAAAACTTTATAGCTGCCGAATTTTCCAAAGTCTTAGACGCTGTAGTTCGTAATTCACCAAGTCGCGTCTATAAACCGAAACGATCTAAGATGGTTACAAGGGCTTTGATTTATGACTTAATTACAATTTACATCATCATCTCCATACCCATCCATATGCGGGCAGCTTTACAACCCACAATCACTCAAGCCCACTGGGCCTGGATTTCATATTATACTTAACGCCAAAACCTTCACGGGCTTCCACGGCTTGATCAACTCCAGCCTCGAAACGGGGCAAAGCCCACTAAACAAGAAGGCCCGGTATGAAAGGAGAACCATCACTAGTCATGCCCCTAGACCATCTTCTGCAACGGCTAAAGCAACCCTCGACTATTATTATATTATTATTTATTTATTTATTAAGGCAACTGGTTAGTGGACTGACTCTAAGTTAGTAATGGCTCCCGAGGTGGTGGGTAAGTACTACTAAGGGAGCAAACAGGGTGACATCCTAAACAAGTGAGGGAATCTAACCAAGGGACCGAGGAGGATTTATTACCATAATCTCTCAATTTCATTTTATATTTAATATCTGAAAATGAAATGCATAATTTTAATTTGGTTAACCATGGGTTAAGACTAGCAACATGCTGAATATAAAATTTTGGAGATCGAAATTTTTTAAAATAAGTAAATTGTAATATTTTTTAATTTAGTCTCACGTCTAATATTTATTAAAATAAGATTATATTTATGAGTAAGAATAGATTATAAATTTTTAATTTAATTAATTATTTTTTAAGAAATGATTTAACTTATTATATTATACTTTAAGCCAAGTCGTTACAATTACTACGAGTGAAATGCATATACGGCTATTAATTTTTTTGGGGGCTGAAGAGTGACTCTTGCATATTGGTAGATGGGTATTTTGTAAGAGGAGTAGTTACTTAGAACCAATGTATAGAAATATTCCAAAGTAAAACTTGCGGTCCTTGTCGTCGCACCGGCCTGTATCTAAAGTTGGTCAGGATGTATAAAAAGAAAAAAGAGAAAAAGAGAAAAAAATCTGACACCCAAATCTAGAAGAATTTGGCTAGGGCACAATCATATTTGGCTGGGCTAGATCCGGCCGCTGACGGTCGAAATGGCTGTAGACAATTTTTTTAATTATTGTAAGATGTCTTTGGAGTCGGACAGCCTTTATTTGTTTGGGTGAAGAACTAAAGAAACCTTTTCTCTTTTCTAATCTAAAGTAGAAGTTCCGAATCACCAGTAATGTGTGTAATCCTCAAATGGATCCCACAATCCATATGTAATGTTTGCTCCTTAGTCTAATATATTATTCATACTATTATGAGAGAGAATCATTAAATATTAAATTAAATAATTGATTAATTTTTTGGGGGATATTGCTATTGTTCTCTTTAAAAAACTATCATTAATTTTAGTTCATTCAAAAGTTTGGATATTTTATCATTGTATCGCCCCTTTTGTTGAAGGAATTGTATCGTCCCTTTTGGGAAGGTGCTTATTCGCCTTTGTCGGTCGGGGGCCATATCTTCTCGAGCACTTGACTAAATGAACTAATATAAGAGCACACAACGTATACTACTCTATAATATAAAGTATGAACATTGCGGTAGTCATGAAAATGTGCTTGACTTTGCTAGCTGGCTTGGTTGCCCGTGGCAGCAAACGAATTACCAACTCACGTTTGAAGTAAAAACTTTATGAAAAGGCACATCAAACTTATGAATGACTAGACGCATGACCAAAGCGTATGGAGAACGGGTAACGCTCGCACTGTTTGGTCGCCCATCCTATTCAGGTACAACTACTAGGAGTGACTGCGTAGGAGGTCACAATACTTTTAGCCGTTTCATCCACAGTGCTAAATGGCTAATATGTTTCCACACATGGGCTTCTGAGAAACTAAGCTTTAATTGATAATTGATTTAGATAAATCTGATTGCCACTCCTTCGTTGTATATAAGATGAAACTGATTCGTAAAAGTGTCCCAGTGTCCCTCCTAGACTAAGGTGATGAAATATGAACTTCTAATTTACTCATTATCGTGACATTCACGTTGACGAGCTTAATTAGAGAGGGAAAACCAATTTAGTCGGGGTGTTGGACACCTTGGGAATGGTAGGACGATGTACAAAAAGATCTAACATAACTCTTCACCTTTCAGTACAGACTCACTGACGAGTCACTGTTGATGTGGTCAATTTTGGGCAGCTGAGTGACATGCGTACTAAGGTGGAGCTTGTCTGAGTTGCGACGGTGACTGTATATGTTTGTCCGTCCGTTGCATGAGGCAGACATCTATGATTCTCATCCACGAAGCCAACCTCTCTTTGATCTGATTTTTGTACCGACGTAACCTGTGGCCAATACTCGGTTATGATTTTTCTAATTGGGAAGCCAACGAAGGCTATCCAATTTTGATTCCCCGTTGAAGTTCCACTGATTTTTCAACTAATATTATTTAAATAGTTGAAACTTACTGTGCACTACGTACATACATATGAAATTAATTATTAGGCTTGTGCTAGCGTTTTGTTTTGTCTATGAAATTATGAGCTTGAATTCGATCACCAATCTGCCTTTTTGTGATGACGAGGAAGAAGTTTATAATTAAGCGGATCATATCTTCCTCCTCACGGATAGCCGTCCGGATGTGCATCAGTATGTTGAAATAAGATTCAATGGTGCTACATGTATGGAGTCTTCAATGGTGGTACATCAATGGAGCCTTCGTGAATGATGTCTTTTTTGAGCTTTTTGTATTATATATTTGGGACTCGCAGTTGCCCATTTGACACGTATGAGACAAATTACATATCAATTACATCCCAAACCCAATTTTAGCCTGGGCTTGAGATTAGGTTGGGCTGTTGTTTTTTTAGGAATAATTGGGTTAGTTAAATCATTGACATTAAAAATATATATAACCTAGTTAGATCAATTTAATTCGTTTACTTTGGTTCTAAAATATAATTATAGATATAATAATAATAATTTTTTTTAAAAAAATTAAAAATAAAAGATTTTTTTGAAAAAAATTATATATTGAATAATATATTAACTATATTATTAAAAATATTTATAATTCTATAAATAAATTTAAATTTTATTAAAAAAATTACATTTTTATTTATATATTTTAATGTTTTATAAATAATATAATACTTATATACATGCGTTATGAAATAAGACATAAGTAAATGAGTTGGGTATTATACAAGTAAGAAAAAAACTCCCACGGAGATAATTATAAGTATCGATCGAGGGTATAGTTGATATTTTTTTACTTAGTCGACATATTTGAGTGTATGTAATCCAATGGGTATCTACCATATGTATTGTGATCCACATATTATATCATTTTAAAAATAAAAAATAGAAAAAAATATTTTTTAAGAAAATTTGATAAAAAAATTAATTAATTAGCTAAACAAATTTATTTATTTATATTTTTATATATAGGTACACACTTTTTTCTATGATTGCACTCAAAATTGACTAATGTATTTAATATTAATGTTTTAAAATTTATAAATATTTTTTTCAAAATAAAAATATATATTTAATAGCGTGCAAAAACAATAAATTTTTTTTCAATAGTTTAAAATTAAATTAATTATTTAAATATATCTTTGATTTTTTATAACAAATAAAAAAATTTTACGTGGGTATTTGCATAGGTTAAAATAAGACTAATATCTATGCATGATATTTTATTTTGAAGTAAACAAATAAGAAAGAATATGTAATAACTTTTTACTAGGAATGGGAATATAATTTTTTATATTATTTAGTGGAGGGAAAATTAATCATAATAACCAAAAAAAATTAAAAAATATTTATAATGATAAAATTACCCTTCACTTCAAAAAAAAAACAAACAACCGCTCGCCGCATTAGCAACTGCTCTGCCATGGTGTGGGCAAGTCTGGCCCCTAGCCTTGGGATGGTTGAACTTGGCTGCCCCAACCAAGGGCAGCAGCTTCTGGCTGCCGTAATGGATGGCCGACCTTGGCCACCGGCTATATAAGGCAACGCCTAAGATTTTTTATTTAACCTTTTTAGATCCGCGGATGGATGTCGGCATACAACCACAAGTGACTAGGCGGTTTGATTTGGCCAATCCAAGGCCAAAGGCAGCCAACTTGGCCGCCCAAGTTTGAACCTCAGCCATCGGAGCATGGTATTTTTGTTTCAACTGAGGACATTTTAGATAATTTGATTTTTCTCTCCTTTTTCTGATAATTAGGCTTGATTTTCCACCACCTAGTAATATAAAAATATTTTCTCAATTTTCTAGTAAAAAACTCAAATATAATGTATTTTCAAAGTAAAATTTAAAATTTAAAATTTAAAATATTTGAACTATTTTTATAGATAATTCTATTTAAATATTATTAAAAATGTAAAAAAAATTGAATGAATACTTTTCCAATTTTAAAAATACTAACATTATATGTATATTGAGTGTATTTATGGAGGTACATTATGCACCTACATTTTTGTATTACTTTCATAGTTTAAAACTTTAGGGTTTTTGATTAAAACACTCCAATTCGGCCCAACAAGCCAACTGAACCTTAATGGTATAATTTGAAAAGTGGTTCATCAGACTACTACATACAAACTTTACATCTCAACCCTCAAAGAGGCTTAAGACAAATAACTTACGAGATTTCATACAACACATACTTATAATACTACATAGGAATGATTTAAAATTTAGTCTCATGAATAAACACTTCGAGCCACAGAAGAGGTAACACCTCCCCTACTACTAAGAAAGTGATTTTAAAATTTAATGATCGTTCAAGGCGACACAAAGGCAACACCCCAATGCAGCTAAGAGGTTGGGTTTTTAAAAGATACGGATACATGATCCGATTCTAATACTTAGTTTCAGTGATTGGGTTAGGTATTTTAATTACTTATGCTTATGTTGTGCAGTAAAGTAAACATTGGGTCGTGACTACCTGTTTCACACACCTCATTAGGTAAATTAAAAATACAGAGGCATCATTACATGTTACGATATCATACTCAAAAACTCGGTCTTCACATGGCATGAACTGTATGCTTCTTCAGTCCATATTTTTCGAATACACACACACACACACAATTGCAATCAAATACGTTTTGTATGCCTGAAAAACTCTTCGTCATGTTCCAGGATTTTGAGATTTACACACCTCACAGACGAATGTTAACCTTTGCCCCAAAGTTAAATACCTTGCACAATAATAATAATAATAATAATAATAATAATAATAAAACATTCATATGCAACCAAATATATCACACACTCAACTATAGTCATTCATGATACATGAGTTCAAGGCACATGCCCACTAATAATACAGTTCAATAATGTCAAATACATGTCACAAAAGTACAACACAGGGCCCATATCACCACCACCACCATCATGAGCCGTATATCCATGAGCCTAAGTCGGCCAACGCCAAAAGGCCTCACCTACACATATATCGGAAAATACATCAGTAATCAAATAAATGATCGTTGGTCCAAAATAACAACCAATATAACGAGTTGGTAAATGGGTACTTCATTGCCCACAGAAAACTTAAAAACTTTAGAAGGAGCCACACAAGGCTGTAAGCAATACATAAAACAGAAGCCGGTATATTACCTCAGCAATTCATACTAACATACATAACTTATGCCCTCACATCTTCCATATAACTCCCGCTATGATACTTGGATGGCAAAGGAACCGTTGGTTAACTTAGTGTCACAAATTCAAGAAATGTGTTACGTTACATAGTACGTTCATATATTGCATTATGTCGGGGAGTACTAGTGCAATTTATACCTCCTGTCAAATGCTCTCATATTCTTAAAACAAAATGCTCATATACATATAGTAGGCTTGGCTAGGGATTTGCATATAATAGTTTTTGGATCTTAGCTTTCAAAAAACCATCAAGGGATCTAAACTTTGACGTTTTGCAAACTGTAAAAAACTCGGTTAAATGACCCGACAATAAAACACTGTTGATGTCGTCCTACATCTAAAATACGACGAAATCCTTGCGGATGGAGCCAAGTAGAGATGAAACAAAAGAGTCAAACTGACCTAGATGAGTGAACTTCTCGCCCTAAACTTGCGAGCTCACCCCTCATATCTTAACAAGAAGATGAAACCCGAATCATGATCATATCGCATTAGCATGCAAAATGATCATAATTCTTGTTCTACTTTAGTGTAAAATTCATATCTCATGTTATACTCATCATTTTTGCATGATTCTTACGTGTATATATTTGCCTTGAGTATATCTACAACTTGTATGTTGATCATTTTGTAAAATCAGGTGTTTATGAGCGTGTAATGGAGTGACACTTGTCAAAAGGTGGCAATCTTCCCGGTCCTTGTGACCTGGCCTCCCCTCTCCCCAATTTTTGCACCCGATTGTAGGTCTTTGATCATGCTCATCTTTTTCGTGTTGGTTTCTCTGTGACTTGGTTTGCTCTTGTATTTTTATCACACTAAAAATACCTAATTAAAGTCATGAACAAAATCCATAACCATCCCTTGTGCTTGTTGTGTGTGTGTGTGTGTATGTTTGATTTATGATCTGTATTGGTGCTCGTTGAGTCTTTAAAAGTTTTTTTTAAATTTTTAAAAATTATGCAATGACCTACTAATTGTATACTGCCTCCATGTAAAATTTGGGTTTAATTAAAAATCATTTAGGTGATTGTGAGATCCCACAACTTAATCCCACATCTAATACTTACTGGGAGAAGATCTTTTTATAAGTGAGAATGACTATAGATCTTTAACTTAAGTTAACCATTTTAAAGAAATAACTTAGGTTCATTACGTTGCACTTTGGGCTGGGTCATTAGAAATGGTATCAGAGTAACCTGGTTCTGTGTTAGATGGTGAGCTGGACTATGGACGTTGGCTAGGCTACCGGTCGCAGGCCAAAAGAAGGTCATGAGCTGGGGCTAGCAATGGGCCAAGGGTAGGAATTTTGGGGATAAAATTTCCTAAGGTGGGTGGATTGTGAGATCCCTCAACTTAATCCCACATATAATACCTACTGGGAGAAGATCTTGTTTATAAGTGATTGAGTCGTCGAGTTTTAGTCCACCATTGAGTGCTACTCCTGTTGTGACTAATGAAGGGAAGGCTCCTTCAATTCCTTCTCCTCGGCCTATTGCTAAGGCTTAGTCAAGTGTCATGGATGAATGTATCAAGATGGACAGAAAATATATGGCTTTGATCAGACAATGGTTAGAACAAAACCGTATAACAATGTGATAGGAACAAAGACTACCAAGGAGCTTTGGGATAAGCTCTTGTATATGTATACTGAAAGACACTCTTAGGAACCAAAATTTGCTGGTCTGAAGGTTGATGAATCTTTGATATAAGGATGAGACAAAAGTCAGTGACTACATCAATAAGAAGCAAGGTATATTAACTCAATTGTCTAGTTTGAATATGCCTCTTGATGATGCTTGGCAAACTTGTCTATTATTGAATACTTTATCGGAGTCTTGGGAACCTTTAGTTATTTCTTGGAATAATTCTAACAAGCAGCTAACTTTTGATATGGTTTCAAGTTGTCTTTTGAGTAAAGAAGTAAGAAGGAAAACACAACAGATAACCTTTTCTAATTCATCTCAAACTTTGGTTTCTAAATTTAGTTCCCAGGGAAGATCAAAGAGTAGGAATCCAAGCAGAAGATATAAGAGTAGTGAAAGGCTAAATCCAGAAACAAGACGTTCAAGTGCTTTTATTGTGATAAAGAATGCTATAAGAAGCAAAATTGTTACAAATACAAGAAAGATCTAAGATATGGTAAGGTGCTTGACAAAAAGAGTGATGATGATAAGACTGTCAATGTTGCAAAAGAAGATATACTAATCATACTTGATGATGGAAATGATTATTTGACAACTAATGATGAACTAATTGGGTGATTGATTTTAGCGCATCATTTCATGCTACTTCATGTAGAGATTTCTTCAACACTTATGTGCTGTGGGAAAGATGGGCAACAATGAGACTTCTAAAATTGTTGGTCATGGTGATGTGCATATTGTGATTGATTTTGGTTGCAAACTTGTTTTAAAAAATGTACGTCATATTCCTGATTTAAAAATGAATTTGCTGTCAACACGTGTGCTAGATGATGAGGGCTATGTTTCACAATTTTCATGTGGCTTATGAAAATTGGTGAAAGGATCTCTAGTGGTTGCTAAAGGGAAGAAGTGTAGTGGTCTTTATGGGACTACATCTGGTCTGGTTCACAGGGAGGTTAATGTTACCTCTACTATTCTCAGAGCTAATTTGTGACATAGGAGGTTGGGACACATGAGTGAGAAGAGGCTAGAATTTTTGAAGAAGAAAAACTATCTTCCACAACTTGATGGGACAACACTAAGCTCTTGTGATCATTGTTTGGCTGCAAAACAATGTAGGGCTTCTTTCGTATCCACTGGCAAGAGGAAGACACAAATACTTAAACTTGTACATTCTGATGTATGTGGTCCAATGGAGATAAAGTCTTTTGGTGAAACCTCTTATTTTGTCACTTTTATTGATGATGCTTCAAGGAAGGTATGATGTTATTATTTGAAGAATAAAAGTGGTGTGTTTAATACTTTCAAATCATTTCATGTTCTTGTAGAGAGAGAAGCATGGAAGACTTTAAAATGTTTGAGAAGTGATAATAGAGGTGAGTATTGCTCTAATGAGTTTTAGGTTTGTTGTGACAAACATGGCATTCGACATAAGAAGACTATTCCCTATACCCCATAATTGAATGGAGTGGCTGAGAGGATGAACAGAACAATTCAAAAAAGAGTTAGGTGTATGCTTTCTACTGCAAAATTACCTAAAGGTTTTTGGGCTAAAGGTGTTTGTACTGCTTGTTATTTAATTAACAGGTTTCCTACACTTGCTTTAGATGGAGATGTTCTAGAAAAAGTTTGGATGGTACGAAGGTAAAATACACTCATTTAAGGGTGTTTGGTTGTAAACCGTTGTATATGTGCCAAAGGAACTAAGGTCTAAGCTTAATGCTAAGACATTTGAATTAGGGTTGCTAAACAAGCGAGCAAGCCTAGCTCAGCTTGTGCTCGAACTCGACTCGAATAACTCGATGCTCGTTCGTGTTGGACTCGAGATCAAACAAGTCTTGAACATATATGCTTGAAATCGACTCGAATATTTTTTAAGTTGTTCGAGCTCGACTTGAGCTCGAATACGCCTAAACTATTTAATTTCAATGAGCTCGAGATCAACTCGTTTAGGAGCTTGATACCAGCTTGTTTGGGACTTCAAAACCAGCTCGTTTGGGAACTCGAAACCAGTTTATTTAGAAGCTCGAAACCAACTTGATCATAAGGTCGAAAGTAACTCGTTTTAGAAAAAAATTCAGTTATAGAGATTGAAATTCACAAAAATAGTATATATAAACTATCTTAATGATAAAAAGTTTTTTCAAGTTTCAACCATGTTTCATTTTTTTACAAAATACCTAAGACACCATTCAATAGTATACGTTTACAAAAAAATAAAATGCTTAAAATTATAAACCTAAAATTGAAAAAAACTATCAAAAGTTTATATAATATGGCCTTCATCCATATTTAAACAGCTTTTATCCAACCTTCATGTTGAAAAAATTTAATAAATATCATTTATTGTGAGATATTAAATTAAATAAAAATAAACAAATTTTGTAAAAGTAATAAATGTATTCTAGTGTCATCCCCAATGAATAAAATTTTTAATAACTACCAATAAGTTAACAACTATCAAAACTAGATATTAAAATTTTAGATTTTGTTTGAATGTGTGATGCAAAACAAACCAATAGAATTTGATATTAACAAACACTATTTTACTTTTGAATTTGAAAAATTAAATATAAAAATTAGAATATAGTCATACTTCGACTTACTTCATGAATAGTATTATAACATCAAAATATAGAAATAATTTAAAATACAATCATGGCCATAGAAATAAGAAAATGCAATATTCACTATTAAATAGCAAGTGCTTAGGAGTAAAATATACAATGTAAATCATTTCTTGAGTCATCGTCATCCTCATCTTCGCTCTCTTTACAATATCATGGGCGCAACCAATCTAGAGGACAAATTAAAGCTTCAATTGTGTTTGGTTTTAAATTGCTACGATAATTACTAATAACTCTCCCACCTGTACTAAAAGCAGATTCCGACTCTCTTGCAGAAAGTGGAATTGCTAAAATATCCTTTGTCATGGCCCTTAAGGTTTTATTTTTCAATGAAGCAGTTTTCCAATAATCCAAAACATCAAAATGAGCTTCATGATTAACTTTAATTCTTTGTTCTTCAAGATATGCATCTAAGTCTGATTTATTCTCATGGAACTGCTCACGAGAATCCATAAATCTTTCAAATTCTTCCTCATCAGTGAGCATTTTATTACACATTTATTTTTAGGAAAGTAATCATGATGCAAAGTATTTCTCAATTTGTTCTCACAGAATTTGTATACCCTTTTAAAGCATCCTCAACCCTTTTCATTTAAGCTTAAAAAATTGACTCAGAATGATAAATTTTACGGAAAATAAATTCAACCCTTACTAATTTATATTTTAGATCTAGCACACATGCAATGGCTAGAACTAAACTATTTTTTGCCCAATACTTGTCATATTTGTCTTTCATTCTATTAATCATTTCATAAAGATGTCCTTGCCCATGAACATGAAGGTAATTTGACTTCTCTTTCACTTTTTGAAGTACGACAAATAATAGATTTGCTGTTTATAACACCGCAAATCCGGTTCACGCTCGTGAACCGAACCGATATGTTACAGGCCCCGGTTAGGTCGGCTAACCCGAACCTAACTCATGCGGATCCAATCTCAACGTGATGAAGATACAACTCTCAATGCATAGATGAATGCACAAACCCTAACATGGTACTACATGAATGACATGCAAATCAAAGTACACACCAAGACAATCCCGATAAAAATTAATAAAAATTTTGAAATATAACAGACAGAGTTTCCCCTAAAAATGAAATTAGGGGCCACCCTGTCAAATATACATATGCAAATATATATATAACCATATATCAAACAATTTCATTCATACAAAATACAAAATCTAACATGTTGTAACTCACTTTGAAACTTGGGTCTCAACCCACCACGCTTCCATTGTGCAATTTATTCACATTTCCTTTTCATGTCATCATGTCTTAGTATTTCATCTCATCATGTCCTCAAATTTTAGGATTTAATCACATCACATCAATATAATAACATCATAATAAAATATAACCACTTAATCGACTGACATGTGTGCAAGCGACGACAGTGCTCCTCCGTCCAAACTGGCTCCTCCAACTCGTGATTATTACCTACATATAGTATAAAAAAATGTTAGTAACAAGTGTTACTGGTATAGAAAATAAAATAACTATAACAAGCTTGCTATGAGAGCAAACTCTCATATGAAAGAAAACATCATATACTCCTCGTGAACACTCTGAAGGGTACCTACTGAGGAGCCACTGGGCTACAGACCCGGTAACATCTTGAACTGACTGATCTATTGCTGCTGATGCTTCTCTCGGCATTTTCTTACTTCATTTTCTGGTCTCAAATCTTAAGCCCTCTCTTACCTCTATATTTCTCCTAGCCTTGAGCACGAAGGCCGAGTACTCTCAGGCAGTCGCCTTTAGTACCTTTTGAACCACAAGTCTGGACATGCACTGTACTAAATAGTACCCATAAACCTCCACATTCTCCGGGTATGAGGAACTTAAACGCGGAGTTATCAGGATCCCTCGTGAATGGAACAGTCCCCTGCACTAATCCAGAGCCCACTTTGACTATCACGGCATCCGCTCATGGTACGTGCAGTCGATTTCTCCATCTCTCGTCTCACTTAAAACTAGATAAAATTATATATATAGGCCTGAGAAGGGATTTATATAATAGGCCCGAAGGCAACTTGTGGTGGATCTTGTTTTCGAAATCATCCTCGAGGGATCTCATCCTCGAGGGGTTATTAATTCGGAAAACGGTTTAATTAAATAACCGCGTTAAGTGGGATCCAATAAAACGCCACTTAACCCGTCCTGCAAATAATAAAATAAACATACAATAGAAGAGCGTAAAATAGAGACGAGTCCTAAACGGACCAAGCGTGTCATCGCGCCTACGCGGTGAGCTCCTACTCCGTACCTACACATTAAAACTAAATACTAATGCTCGCTAACTAAATGATGCATCAAACTCAATGAGCCTCAATCAATAATCAAATAATCATACGTATGAAAATAATTCTAACTAATCCTATTCATATCGATTTTGCTATGTTTTACGTCATACTCCATTAGCATGCTCATATTTACTTTATATCATCAGATCACTTACTATTCATTCCCTGTTAATCACATCATGCACATCTTTACTTCATTCATAGTCTGACATTCATCATGACAACTACTCAATTCTAACATGTTATAATAACAATCATCATCAATTTTAAATAATTAAATCGGAGGTAATTATACCTCACATCGTCGGCAATTGGCAACAGCTAGGGTTCCGTCGCGTGTCTCGGAGCTCAAATTCGGAGCTCTTTGGCATCCAAAATTCAATCGGGTTTGACTGGGTGAGCTCCGCAGAATATCCGGTGAATTCCAACAATTCCGGTTTTCCGGTGGGTTTCGGCGATTTTCTGGTAGCTTTTGGCGGTTTTCCAGCGGCAGTCGCCGATGGCATCTACTGGCTAGAAAGCAATGGTATTGGTACCATTGGAACCGGCTCGGCGAGCCCGACACGACTACAGTATCAACATGGTCGGCGGAGGTGTCGGCTCGCCAAAAAATGGCTAAAACAATGGTGGTGGTGATGGGTGACTCAACCCGTCCGGCCTGGACAGCGATGGCCTTCGCTTTGATCGGGAAAGGTCGCTGGGTGGTTGAGGGTGTTGAGGCGAACACTGGATGGCGGCTATGACGGTCGTCGGTGGTAGAATCGGCGACACGAGCACAATGTTGGCGCAATGCTGGCGCGGCAATCCGGCATCGTGGAGGCCGGACGACCGCCGGGGCGCTCGAGGTGGCATGGCACTGCCGCGGCGGAGCATGGCAACGACGACAGGCAACAAGCGGGCATCGACAGTGGCGGAGGCGACACTACACGGGGTGGTGTCAGGGCAAGGGTTTGGGGAAGAAAATGTTGGGAGGGAAGAAAAGGGTTGGTGGCAAACTTATAAATATTACTTGACTCGTCTTCGGCTCGAGTCAAGAATAATAATTAAGTTACTGTAAATCCTAAAAAAATTCCATAAAAATTGAAAAAAATCTCATAAAATTAAACAAACACCAAAACATCATAATGATATACTCTAGAACTATCAACGCACCCAAACTGCCTGTAACGCGTCCTAACGCGGTAAACGACTTAAGACTAATTGTACGACCCACTATATATAAAAATAAACAAAAGTAACTGGCATACTCTCATATATTCTGATAACTCATTCTATTCTACTTTGTTTATGACGTTATCATCATATACTTGGGTACGCATGACCCTCATAGCTCATACACACGACTGGCGTAGGTCCAGTACACGTGTTCTAAAACTAAATCTACTCAAAAATAACGGTCGAACCGACCGGTTTTGAATATAAAACCCTGACTTGAATCGTGGGTTTTACACTGTTGGTTACTTACTCATGGAGAAAACATTAGTTGCTTGATAAAATACTTCAATTAAGTTTTCAATCTCATCATACTTATTCCAATCCATATCAGATGGGCACCATTTAAAATTTTCATCTATACCTTTTAGATGATTAAAAGCAAGTTTTACCTCTTTTACAGATCTTAACATTAAGTAGAATTCCAACGAGTTTACACATCCAAATTCAACCCTCTTTTACTTGACATGCCAACATGTGCTAAAGAAGTGTCAAAATCTTTCATTCTAGATGTAGATGCCTTGATATATTTAATTGACTCACGAACATTTTCAATAACAAGCCAGCTTGAACAATTAAATTAAGAATATGAGCTAAACACCTAACATGGAAAACATTGCATCTAATGGTAAATTTCGCATTAGAAGGAAAATTATCTTTAAGAAGTGTTACCATGCTATCACTAGTAGATGCATTGTCCAATGTTAAGGTGAAAAATTTATCTTCAAGCCCCCAATCCATCATCAACTCACTTACCAAATTCTTCATTGCATAACCAGTATGAGGATGAGGGAAATGATAAAAATTAAGAATCTTCTTGTGTAGCTTCCAATCTGCATCCACATAATGCACTGTGAAACTCAAATATGACTTGGTTTGCCTAGATGTCTAAGTATCACATGTAAAACAAACACTCTCTATTTCTCTCAACATATTCTTCAAAGCCTTTTTTTCTTCGTGATACAATTTGATGCAATCATTCCTTATAGTGTGTCGAGAGATTTTCTGATGTCTTGGGTTAAGAGCCATACACAACATGTTGAATAACTTACGCTCTACTAATCAAAAGGTCTTTCATCCACAATGATCATGATGCATAAAATTTTTCTCCCCCTTTCCTTATCATACTTATAAGTAGTCATACTTGCAAAATCTAAATCCTCATCTTGATTAGACAATACTGAAACAGTTGCAAGTTCTTGTTGACCTTTTGATTTCTTATTCTTTGGGCATGCTATCAAATGCTGATTCAATTGTGTAGTACAACCATTCATAGACTTCAAGTACTTCTTCTGACAATGCTTACATTGATTATACTCCTTTTTGTCAATAATAACACTCAAAAATTCCTTCCACGCTTTCGATGTTATTTTTCTCTTTTGTTTATTTTTATGTTGATTTTCTTCTTTTACAGTTGATTCTTTATTCTTCTGATCTATTTGGGGCACTTGCGACACATTTTCAGTGGGTGTGGCAATTAATAATCTACATAATAAAAATATTTATTTATTTTATATAGGTCATACGAGGTATCATGACCACCATGTATTTCATATTTAATTGTCAATGCGTTTGCTAACTAATATATTCAAATGTCTCACAGAACTAACTTTCTATTATTGACATGAGAAAAATATATTTATAAAAAAATATTTTATAAAAAATAGTAGAAAATATTAAATTAACACTCAACAATAGATGCACCAATCAACTCACAGCCCTTTAGCGAAAAAAATGATAAAAAGACCTATTAATATTCATTTTATTTTATTTATTACCTAAGTCTAATTTTTAACCCATATGTAAAAAAATAATAAAAAATATTTCATCTTATGGGTTATAAAAAGACAATGATAGAAAATTAAATAAAATAATAGTATATTTTTAATTATCATATAATTTATTTTAATACATTCATTTATTTTATACATTAATTAATTTTAATGAAATTAATATCAATTAATTTTATTTTGATGCAACATTTATATATCATAAATTAAGCGGTTGCAAGTTCCTATATTATCACTTAACTATATTAATTTACCTGAGAGCCCTAGTATTGAAAAAATTTAAGCAATATTTTTTATAAGGGAATGAAGCTAGAATTTAGGGGTAAATGATGATTTTAATTATTTTAAATAGCTAAGTGATGTTTACTTTTTTATTATTATATACAGTAAAATAAAAACATGTGGGGGATCGTCACCATACCTGAGGAACAAGGTAGCTGGGAGGAAGAATGCACTTTGGGAACGCTGGGAAAGTCAGGACGTGGTCTGGGCGGAGGAGACGGCGATGGGTCGGAGATGATGGCTCTGGTTGGCCACAGCAGCTGCAGCGATGGCGGCGGCCAGAAGAAGAAGCGGCCGGGAAGAAGATTACACTTCAGGAACGCTGGGAAACACAGCCTGCGAACTAGGCGGAGGACTTTGATGGATCGGGGAAGGTGGTCGGAGATGAAGGGTCCGGTCGGCGACAATGCGGCGGCAGTGGCGGCGGCCAAGAAGAAAAGGAGGCCGGTTGGAAGATTTGCACTTTGGGAAGGCCGAGCAAGTCAGGCTGCTGTCTAGGCGGAGGAGGACGGGATGGGTCGGGAAGTTGGTCGAAGATGATGACTACGGTCGGCCACAGAGGCAGCGACAGCGGCAGTGGCAGCGACTAGAAGAAGAGAAAGGCCGGGAGGAAGATTGCACTTCTGGAACGCCAGGAAACTTAGGCTATGGTCCGGGTGGAGGGCTGCGATAGATCAGAGAAGGTGGTCGGAGATGAAGGATCCAATTGGCCACAGCAGTGGCGGTGCCCAGAAGAAGAAGGCGGCTGGTTGGAAGATTTGCACTTTGGGAAGGCTGGGAAGTCAGGCCGCTATCCGGGTGGAGGAGGACAGGATGGGTCGGGGAAGGTGGTCGAAGATGATGGCTACGGTCAGTGTCAGCGACAGTGGGTGGCTTGGAAGAGCTAAAGGAACGTCAACTGGTCGGCCAGGTGGATGGAGGTCACGAAGATGAAGGTCACGGCACGGCTATAAGAAGAGGCCAGGAGAGAAGATGAAGCGACGCTTTGGCGTCAGTTGGGGAGGAAATGAATGTAAGGGTAGTTTTGTAAATAAAATTTGACTTGCTCCCAACTCGAGTCAATAATAATAAAATAAATCTCAAAAATACTAAATAAAATATTAAAAAATCTAATAAAATTCTATACAATTAAACTAAATCAATCCAATTTAAATTTCTTGATGTTTTTTTTAAAAATATATTTTTTGTTTTTGATTACTTTTTTGTGTATATTTATTAGGTATTTATTTTTTGGGTATTATTTAGTGTTTTCCTTTTTTTATATAAGTATTTTTCATATCATGTTTTTCGCAAAGATGAAAGGAATTTTTAATATGAGTGTGTATCCTCTATTAATATTATTTTTCTTTTTCATAAAATTATGTGATATTTTTTTGTAGATAATTATTAACTAGATAAGCTGATAACGCATGGAAGCACTTTTTGGAAACCGTGAAGGAAAGAGACAATTAGAAATTGGAGGCTGGGAAAAATCTGAAGAAGTGCATTTTAATGCAAAATTATATCCCCTTATTATATTTTTAATTGTATTTTGAGTATGTAAGTGATATTATGTATATTATTATATTATATTATAGAGTCGAGTTGAGTCGAGTCGAACACTGCCTTGCTCAAACTTGACTTGTAGTATTCGAGTTCAAGTCCAGCATTTAAATATCGAGTTTTAAGTCAAGTCGAGCTGAACGCAAAATGCTCACGAGTTGGCTCGCTCAATTAGCACCCCTAATTTGAATGTATATTTCTGGGTTATAGGGATGAAGAGTTTGGTTTAAGACTTTAGGATCCTATGGAGAAAATTATTGTTTGAAGCTGGGATGTGGTGTTTTGAGAGAATCAGTTTCTAGAAGACTTAAGGAATGAAACAACTACCCAAAGTGATTCATAGGATTATGTTGTGAAGGTTAAGACTTCATTTGTTCCTCCAATGGTTGTAGAAGATATTGTTCAAGATGTTGCTGAACAGATTGATGAAGAAGTTAGAGTTGACATTCTTATTTCCTTGCCTCGTGACAGTGAAGGTGAGGAGATGATATTACTAATGATATAGTTCCTGATGTTGTTGATGAATAGGTGCATGATGGTGATCAAATTGTTGATCAAGGGGAGGCTAATGCTATAGAATAAAATCTAGTAGAATTATTAAGCCATCCACGAAGTATCTAAAGTCTACTTCTGTGACTCTCACGAAAAGTGTGATCCTGAAGACTTCAGTGAAGCTCTTAGTCACAAGAAGAAAGACAAATGGGTAAGTGTCATGCAAGAGGAACTAAAGTCATTGCATGAGAACAAGACATATGAGCTTGTGAATCTTCCTAAGGGCATAAAGGCCTTGAAGAATAAATGGGTTTACGGCTTAAGCATGAAGAGGGTAACTCACAACCAAGGTACAAGGCAAGACTTGTGGTGAAAGGTTTTGGGCAAAAAAAGTATTGCCTTTGACGAAATTTTCTCACCTATTGTAAAAATGTCTTCAATTCATTGTGTACTAGATTTAGCTGCAAGCATGGATTTGGAGTGAAGACTACATTTCTCCATTGTGATCTTGATGAATCAATCTATATGGAACAACATGAGGGTTTGGTAAATAAAGAAAAGAAATACGTGGTGTGCAGATTGAAGAAGAGCTTGTTTGACCCATGGTTGCATGAATCGGAATCGGAATCGGAATCGGTTTTCCCGTGAATCGGAATCGGAATCGGAATCGGTCTGAATCGGCCAGGAATCGGTTCAGTTGAATCGGTTCAAATCGGTCATATACAAAAATTTGCCAACTCAGTACAGAAATACCTGAAATACATAATTATATAATTTCTCAACATAAATACACAAATTCAAGTATTTATACAACAATCACAAAGGTATGTAATTATGACAATACAACGGTCAATTACAGTTCCTAAAAAACCCTAGCATATCAACACTAGCACATCAAAAAATTCATCATCAATCAAACCACTACCAAGCAAATTTTCAAGACTTCCAAGCTATATTAGCACATCACAATTTGTACATCACGATTTGCACATAGCACATACTCGCACATCATAATTTACCGCACACACAAAATTTCAATTTAGACATCACAATTTCCACTTCATATTAATCAAAATTTCAATTTAGACATCACAATTTCCACTTCATATTAATCAATTAGAACATCATAGATAATAATTTGCACATCGTAATATTCAATTTCAATAAAAAAATCTAACTTTACCCAAATTTTCGGTCGGAGTCGCGGCGGAGGGCGGAGCTAGTGGTCGGAATCGGGCGGCGGTGGCGTGGCCGGATGGAGCTGAGGTCGGACGGCGGTGGCGTGGTCGGAAGGTCGGGCGGAGCGTCGGACGGCGGAATCGCGGCGGAAGCGTCGGACGGCGGAAGGTTAATAACTGTCGGGCGGAGCGTCGGACGGCGGTGGGGTGGTCGGACGGTCGGGCGGAGGGTCGGACGGCAGAATCGCGGCGGAATCGAGGCGAAATCGCGGCGCTTGCGTCGGCCGGCGGAAGCCGACTTCGGGCGGCGGTCGCAGCGTCTGCGGCGGAATCGCGGCGGAGGGCGGAGCTGAGGTCGGAGTCGGGCGGCGGTGGCGTGGTCGGACGGAGGACGGCGGAGGGAGGACGGCGCAAGCGCGGCGGAGCGAAGCGGCGGCGGAATCGGGGGGAGGGTATGATTTAGGTTTTTAAATCCAAATTACCATTTTACCCATGCTTAATTAATTTAATAAAAATTATACCGAGTCGGCCCCTGAAATCGGATCGGCGCGACGCCGATCTGATTTAAATCGGCCGATTCCGCACGGAATCGGCCGATTCGTGCATCCCTGGTTTGACCTCAAGCAAGCTCTTCAACAGTGGTACAAGAAGTTTGATTCTTTTATGAAGAGTCAAGGATATAACAAAACTGTTTCAGACCATTATTTATTTATCAAGAAATTTGGGAAAATTGACTTTTATCATTTTGCTTCTTTATGTTGATGATATGTTGATTCTTGGACAGGATAAATCAAGAATTACATATTTGAAGAAAAGTTTAGGCAAATCTTTTCCTATGACGGATTTGGGTTCAACTAGGCAAATTCTTGGCATGTCCATCTAATGGGATAGAAAAGCTAAGAAGATTTGATTATCCCAAGAGAATTACATTGAGAAGATTCTTGAGCGGTTCAACATGAAGGAAGCCTAGCCGGTTGTTGTTCCACTAGGAGCTCAATTCAAAATGAAGAAGGGTGAGCTAAATGAAGCAGAAGTATATGAAATGAAGAAGGTCTCTTATGCATCTGTTGTAGGGTGTCTTATGTATGCTGTGGTTTGTACTAGACCAAACATAGCGTATGTTGTCGGGGCAATAAGCAAACATTTGTCTAATCCTAGTAGAGAGCATTAGCAAGCGGTTAAGTAAATATTGAGATATTTGAGAGGTACTTCCAAGCTAGATTTATGCTTTGGGGGAGGAAAGCTTATATTATCATGTTATACTGATGCAAATATGGCCGGTGATCCTAACTCTATGAGGTCTACTTCTGAGGTTGTTGTTACTTTTGCAGGTGATGCTATTTTGTGGCAGTCCAAATTGCAAAAGTGTGTTGCTCTATCCACAACTGAAGCTGAATTTGTTACAGTTATAGAAGCTTGCAAAGAGATTCTCTGGTTAAAAAATTTTTTGAATGAAATTGGGGTAAGTCAAGATAAGTATGAGGTATTTTGTGATAATCAAATGTATAAGTCAAGATAAGTATGAGGTACTTTGTGATAATCAAAGTGTTATACATTTGAGTAAGAACTCTAGTTTTCATTCAAAGAGTAAACATAGATGTTCGATATAATTAGGTAAGAGATGTGTTGAAGAAAAAGTTGTTAGAGTTGAACAAGGTTCACACTGACAAGAACATCTTGGATTTGTTAACCAAGATTGTGACAAAGGACAAATATTTATTTTGTCGAAGTGGACCTGGTATGGAGAATTTTGCTACCACTTATGTCTAGTTAGTTTATGGATTCATGAAGGGGAAGATTTGTTGAGTTTCCCTCATCCATCTGCATTGACAAACTCAATTGTCATTTTTTGACTTTTCGTTTATCACCACTAATAGTTGGTATTTTGTATACCTATGTGTAATTTTATCCTTTCTATAGAAATTTAATAAGGTGACTTTTAGAATTCTATTCATATTCTTCTATATAAAGTATAATTACATAACATCCTCTTGACAATTTTGAGTACATTTGGCTCATAAAGGGAAAGTTTGGAGAAATTTTTATCATCTCAAGTTGAAATGGGGTCGTAATCAAAGGTGTGAGGTTGATCCATTTTTTTAAGGTTTATGTTATTTTCTCAATTTCTCATATATTGTATTTCTGAAAAGTTATATTTTTCAGATCTTGTTACTAGTCTGATTTGTATTATAAGAGTTTTCTTAAATTTTATTTAATACTTGACTGTAAAAGATTTTTTTAACTGAAGTTGATTAAATATGTTGGTTTTCTTTTCTCTAAATTAAAAGAAAATTTCCATCAATTTTTTTATTTTTAGTGTATCCTATTTCATCTCATATTTATTTTCATTTTATCTTGAAGAGAAATTTTTTTTAGTTATTTCTACTAGAACGTCTATTTTCCAACAGAAATATTATTTATCTCTAATGTGTCAAATGGGCAACTTTAGGTCCCAATATGTAAAAGCTCTTTTTTTATGTTGAACGATGTCCTTTAATCATCAGAATTTTACTGCTCCAACTCAAGAAGTGGTCGTGCTCTTGCTTACAACCAAATAATATTCAGAACAGTAGCACTGCTCAGTTACCACTTGCCCGACAACTAATTATATCGTTGGAAAGTTCATATGAAAAACTCTTGGCAGGAGGCATTTAGATTTGTTGAAGGTAGCCAAGGTCTAGAGACTCCAGGCTAATAGACATCCCATGGATCAAGGTCTTTCAACCGTCCATTCATTCAAAAGCTTTTCTCAATTATTTGAACAGTGGATAGAAAATGAACAGAAAAGGTGTAGATATCATGACCAGTCAGGTATTGGCACTGCTGAGTCGATTTGGCCTTTTTAGTCTCTGGGTGGTCGTCATCTTCAACTAACATAAATGCGGGTTTGATCAAATAATAAGTAGCCTCATGACTAACCTGATGATAGCCAATACTTGGATGTTCATAATTCCATCTTGACCAAAATCGGTGCCCACCCGCAACAATGAGGTGGAATAACATGTTGGAAAAAAGAAGACGTGTCTGTGCTAATCTGTATACGTCAAGTTGCATTGTTGAGGGTTTGGTCGCTAGCAACGTCGAAACAGCAATCAATTGGACGCTCTTATATACAGCAAATCATATGCGTGTTTGTGAAAACACGTCCAACCTACGAAAAAAATCAGTAATCACTAATAAGAGGGATTCATTAATTAGATGCGATTAGTAAACAAATTAATTTAATTGGTCCCTTACGATATTTGGTATGTAGGATAATGTTGCACACAGTGGAGCTTCCAATTCTCGATCAATCCTTGTTTTTCAGCTCAGTATTGATCATATAAGGCACGCAGGGACAACTTTGGATCATCACCTTTAAGCAAGCAAACAAGTGCTCTTAAATAAGCTGGCCAAGAGACTCATCAAACATGTAGAGTGTAGACATATAATATGTAATAACCTGGCCCAAAGTATAAATTAATAGGCTATGTAATCTATTTAAAAGTACTTAACCAAATTATAAATATATAGTTCATTCTCACTTATAAACAAGATTTTACCCTAATAAGTATTAAATTTGAAACTAAATTAAGGAATCTCATAATCTACCCTCCCTTAAAGAAATTTCGTCTTCAAAATTTCTATATTTTGCCTCTTACTAGTCCCAGCCCATGACCCTCTTTGGTATGTAACTAACAGCTTTACGAAATCAGGAGGCTCTAATACAATTTACAACGGCCCGACCCAAGGTATAATATAATATGCTAAATCATTTTTTTGAAAGTAGTTAACTAAGTTAAATATTTATACTCCATTCTCGCCAATAGCATTATATTAAATGTAGGACTAAATTAACGGATTTCACAATCCACCCACCTTAGAAAATTTTGTCTACAAAGTTCATATATTTGGCATATTACTAACCTCATCTCACGACCTTCTTTGGCCCATAAGCAACAACTTAGCCAATATTTCTACTTCAACCCACTATCTAATAAAGAACCAAGAGGAATTGATACTATTCGTAATGACCTGGCCTAAAATGTACCATAATGGGTTAAATTATCTTTTAAAAAGTAATTAATTACGTTGAAAATCTATAATCTATTCTCACTTGTAAACAAGATCTTACCCTCACAAGTATTAGATTCGAGATTAAGTTGGGGGATTTTTAATCCACCCACATTTAGAGATTTCATCTCTAAAATTCTTATACTTGACCCCTAAAATTCTTCTATTTAACCCGTTGCTAACCTCAACTCATGATCTTTTTAGCCTTGACTGACAACTTAGCTAACGTCTCTAATCTAACCTACTATTTAATATAAAACCAAAAACTCTGATATTATTTGTAATAACCTAACCAAAAGTTTAACGTACCCCACTCAAAGTGTAACGTAATGGGTTAGGTCATTTCTTTAAAAGTAGTTAACTAAGTTAAAGATTTATCGTATATTTTTATTTATAATTAAGATTTTATCCCGATAAATATTAGATATAAAACAAAATTAAAGAAAATTGTTTTAGGACCCACTTTGAGATTTTATCTCTCCCAAACTAAACGAGAGAATTGTTCTAGGACCAGTAATTGATCTGTTTCTCCCGATGATATTATTGTATAACCTACAAAATGCTGGATTCAAAGCTTGCGTCACCGTGGAATGCAGTAACAGGCTATGCAATTTATAACTAAGAGCTAAGTCAATTTCTTTTCTGGTGGGGGAAAAATATTGCAGTAAGAAACTTACATAGCTAGCTAGTGAGATAAAAAAGCAGCAGGAGATAAATTTTATAATGGTGTACGAAGATAATCGTTTCTACGATTCTACTTGTATTTCGGCTTTGCCCATTCGCCGGAGCAGCGTCCAGAAAATGTTGCCTCAATAAAATGTTAACAAATTACCACCAAGGATGAGAACAAAAATAAAATCAATCTTCAGCCGTCCATAAAGGAAAAAAAGTCTCACCTAGAGGGTCCTTGGCCCACAATCCAGGTACATCATCATACATGTTTTCCAAGTTGCAAAGCCCATATTACGCCATCTTTCCCCAGAGATGGGAGAAAAACAAATATATTTTGTCTAGGGTGAAACCCATTTAAAATTGGAATTAGAAAATTAAGAAGTGTGAACCATATTTTGGTCACTCTGTGGTTTGTATTACGGCGATGATCCATTTGTGGTCAAAACAAAGGGGCGTAATTGAACACTAGACGGAAGCCGCTGGAAAAAACAGAAACAGGGGCCAAACTTGAAATGGAGGTTAACACGTCTCTTCTAGCATCCGCTTCCCTCCATTTTTTTAATGCTTTCAGATCACTATCATCGTGCATGCTTAGATTTTAATTTCGGCTGATCACAGTACTTTAAAAAAAAAATCAGTACCAAAAAGGTCAATGGAGGCAGTCCACATCAGTGAGAGAGTTAGTAAGAAGGTGGCCGTTCTTTGTAGTTTGACGGCGGAAAGAAGGGATTGGGTGGGCCAAACCAATACTGGCATTTACTTACTCAACACACGCACCTGACCAGTCGCAATGCTGAGGGGGAAAAAAGATGTTTGCTCATCGCTATCACAATTCACACTTGGGTGGGTCTCCCATCTGATCTCTTCCTCTGCAACTGCAAAGAAAAAAAGTTTGTTTAACCGAACCCATTAATTAAAGCCTCCAATTTTCTGAACCCAATAAAAAGAAACGTAACGACTGGTCACAAGACTCAGACTGTACGAAGTAGTAGCTAGTATTGGTAAGGACCGTCTATCCAAGGTGCATGCCGCCGTCCAGCAAATCTGAACGATTAACGAAGCGATTACAACTGGCTAAAAGCCTGTCTTTTTGGGAGACAGCCAGCACTTCCAACGGCCGAGTTTGAGGAGCAGGAGAAAATGGGAAAAAGAAAAAGAAAAAACGAATCATTTGTTTGTGTGGCCTTTTAAAATCCCAACCCTACCCTACCCCATCCTCCTTGCTCTCCCACTCCAACCACTTCCCTGTCTTCAACCTGGTATTGCCAAAGAGGGAGGAGGGAACTGCTGTTCCTCCCACAAGAGCAACTGAGAAGAGCGTCCATGGCTTACATGTGCACCGATAGCGGCAATCTCATGGCGATAGCGCAGCAGGTCATTCAGCAGCAACAAAAACAGCAGCTATCCTCTTCCATCCCCGTTCCTACTGTTTACCACTCCACTCCCTGGCCCACCCAACTCCCCAATCCCGCCTCTTTCTTCCCTGCCTTCGGCGGCGGCGGGGGATTTCCCGACTCCTTCCCCGTGGAGGCCGGGGCGGGCGAGCCGCTATTCCCGCAGCTCGATGCCCCCACGGGGTTCCCGATATCGGATTTGGGAGGCGGCGCGGGCGGGGCGTTCGACTCGGACGAGTGGATGGATAGCTTGATGGGCGAGTCAACCGACAGCTGCTGCGATTCGTGGCCCAACGCCGACCTCTCCTCCCTCCTCGCTGCTGACTCGTTCCTCCCTTCCTCCGCGTCCGATCTCAACCGGGTCGTCTTCTCCAGCGACCCCTCTCGCCATCTCCACCACTGGCCCGCCCCGGCGCCCGCTCCGGCGCCGCCAGCTCTCCCCTCCGACAAGTCGCCGTGCCGCTCTCCTCCGTCCCCGCCGCCTGTTTCTGTGACCGTTGATGACAAGGATAAGGTGGTGCCGTCGTCGCCCTTGCTCGCGTCACTTGTCGACTGCGCGCGGATCGTCGACACCGATCCCGACCGTGCCGCCAAGGCCCTAGTGCGGCTGCGAGAGTCGGCGTCGGACAAGGGCGGCCCGACGGAGCGGGTGGCGTTCTACTTCGCCGAGGCGCTCTACAACCGGGTGACCAGATCGCCGTCGAACCCTTTCGAGTCCTCGCCGGAGGACTACATCGTCTCCTACAAGGCCCTCAACGACGCCTGCCCGTACTCCAGATTCGCACATCTCACCGCCAACCAGGCCATCCTCGAGGCCACCGACTCGGCGGATCGCATCCACATCGTCGACTTCGGAGTGGTGCAGGGCGTGCAGTGGGCGGCGCTGCTTCAAGCCCTCGCCACGCGCCCCCGGGGCAAGCCCTCCAAGATCCGGATCTCCGGCATACCCGCCCCGGCCCTCGGCCCGTCACCGGCGGAGTCGCTGCTCGCAACCGGAAACCGCCTCGCCGACTTCGCCCGGATTCTGGATCTCGACTTCGAGTTCATCCCGCTTCTGGAACCCATCGCCGACCTCGACAAGGCCAGCTTCAAGATCGAGCCCGGCGAGTCCGTCGCCGTCAATTTCATGCTCCAACTGTACAACCTGCTCTCGGCGAGTGTGTCGACGGCGGAGCGGGCGCTACGGCTGGCTAAGTCGCTGCGCCCGGCGGTGGTGACGCTGGGGGAGTACGAGACCAACCTCAACCGAGCGTTGTTCGTCGACCGCTTCCGGCACGCGCTGCAGCACTACTCGGCGTTGTTCGAGTCCCTGGAGGCGAGCATGGAGCGAGGGTCGGAGGAGCGGGCGCGGGTGGAGCGGCTGCTGCTGGGGCGGCGCATCGCTGGCGCATTGGGGTGGCGCGAGGAGGCGGAGGGGAGGGACGAGAAGGGAGGTGAGTGGAAGTGCTGGATGGAGAAGAGCGAGTTCGAACCGGTGCGACTCAGCCATTATGCAGTGAGTCAGGCGAGGATCTTGCTGTGGCACTACCACTACAGTCCTTGCTACTCCTTGGTTGAATCGCCGCCCAGCTTCCTTTCGCTGGCTTGGAACGATCACCTCCTCCTCACTGTCTCATCTTGGCGATGACGAGGCCGGCCTTTTAACTCTTCCTTTCTATCATTCTTCTCTTGTTGTTTATATGGCTTGATTTGGTGTGTACACCAACGTTCCAATCTCATTCCCTTCATTTTCGTTTTTCTTGCTAGTTTTTGACGGTCGGAGGTCTAAGGAAATATCGTTTTGTTTTTTGTTTTCTTTTTGCTGGGATTGTTTTCTGTAATAGGTTTTGGTTAAGTTCTAATTTTGTTGGCTGGGACGACATACTGGGGCACTCATGTTTTTTGTGGTCTGGTTAGCAGGATTGAAATGTTATTACTAATTGTAAAGAAGCAGATTAGGCTTGTTTTTTTCCATTTGTTTTCTTCAACCAGCTTATGCAAATATGATTCCCTCAAGGCGGCGTAACTCGGGCCGAAAACGAAGGGAGGCAGCTAGAGGCGCTAGGGGTGTAAGGGGATGATGGGTGGGCTTTCTCTCTTGGCTCCGGAAATGCTGGCGGCCTCCAAAAACGCTTATACCGCCCTCGGCTGCCGACGTCTTATCCGACTAGAATCCATGATTTGGACGTATTGTTAAGGTATTTAAGCATTGTTTCAATGTTGTTTTTCGGTATGGATGCGAATTTGGTGGGAGCATATACGTGGGAAAATGAGGTCCTCGGGTTTAGGTTCGAGAGAAGAAGTGATCAATCTCTTGTATTCTCTATTTTTTATATAATAATTTATAAAGGATTGTAATTAATATGTATTGGAAGTAATATTACTCGAATTTGAAGATAGTTTTCACTTTAAAGAAATTATAATTGTAAAATGAAATTTATAATCATAATAAATTTAGATTGGGTGTAATATTTTTTTCTATTTAAAGGATTTTATACTTAAATTTGATGTATTTAATTTATTTGTAACATGCTATTATTTTGATATCTGCTTGTTATTATTTTATTTTGTCCAAACATAATTAAGTTTAAAAAAATTAAAAATTAAATCCCACCGATTATGATCATCCGCCCGGTTCTTACGTTGACTTGGATGTTTTCATCTGGACTTTGATTAATACGTATGTTGCGCTATATATAGTATAATAGATTCAAAATGTTCCCGAGTGTGTATCATCGGAGAACTGTTTATGAACAGCTAACAGGTATAATTAGTCGGCAAATCGGATTCTATTGTCGGCGTTATTGCTCCAACACGTATAAACGTTATTACGGAGGCTATTACAGGTCGATAATGATTATAATAATAATAGAATATTGGAAACCTCAACCTCCATCTTTTGTCAAGTGATGATGTACTGTTTGTCGTTAAAATATCAGTCTTTTTCCCGAAGTTGGTTTTGGAGGACAATGACCTCAACCTTGATCTTTCCTAATGTATTTGACTCGTTTTTATAAAAAAACAAGCAAAGAGGTCTTCTAAGTAAGCCTGTCAAAGTTTTGCTTATGGGATCTGAGCGGTCAATTATAATAAATGTCCGATAAAAAAATGGGGAAATGACAGAATTATAATATAGTTATATCATCCCGTCCGTAGCGGAGCTTTCTTACTGGGCTCATTCTCGAGTTGGGTCTGGCCTTATGAAACCTAATCGCATAGTCACCTTGGCCCAAACTAGATTTAATAAACCTAAACCCAACTCAATTATAAAAACTAAAAATAACCATACAGATGTCCTCTAACACTTTTTTGAAGTTTAAACTACAACTCTTGTTTATGAATAAAACAATATTATAAGGCGTTTGGTTTAGATAGAAAATTGTATATAAAATCTATTGAAATTGTTATATAAAATCTATAGAAAATTTATCATGATTTGAATTATTTTTGCTTATAAAATAATATTTGGCAAATATAATTATTCTTAAATACTTTTAATGATATTGTTTGGCAGTTAGAGTCGGGAGACAAAATAATTGGGCAGGGAAAGGGACAAGGAAGAGGAGGGCATGTGGCGAGAAGAGGAGAGAAGGGATGAAACAGGGAAAGGGTGAGGCAGAGGAGGAAATAAAATATGATGATTGCAAGAAATGTTTTTTTGAGGTTTACCTCATTTTTTTTTAATGTTTTGTATGGAAACGGTAAAAGAGTAAAAAAATCTCTATCATTTTTCACTTTCTCATTTTTCTAATGTTTTACTATCTCTATTTTTTTTTTACTGTTCTACTAAGAAAGTCCAAAATAACACAGGCAAACACCTTATTAAGTCTTTTGTTTTTGTTGCAGGCCAGGTGTAATAGGGGTTTGGTTGAAATAAAAAAATATATTAAATTTTAATAAAATTCTGTCACAACTTTTTTGTTACAATTGTGAAAGGCAAATGAAAGTATAACTTGGCAAATTTTAGTCATCTAGAGAGCTTTATTCAAGTGTGTGAAAATATGAAATAGAATCGGCCCTCTTTTTAGTTTGGAGTGTTTTGCAACATTTTGTGAAGAGAAAAGTGTACAATTGTTAGATATTTTGCCTATGTCAAACATGGTTTTTATTATATTTAGAGTTTTTTAATTTTCAGAAAAAAAAACTCAAAATAATGCTACCAAGCATGAAATACCCAATAACTTTACAAGTCTCGTAAACATGAGTTACACTGTATATAGTTTATATAAACTACATGTTTATTTTAAATGATTTAGTAGGCCTTACAATTCAAAAATTATATAAATAAATAAAATAATAAATAATAAAAATAATTATAAAATTTCAAAGCTATTTAATATTTTTAACTCTTTCATCATAATAATCAAAGTAATTATAATAAAAATTAATTTCAAAATATCTATTAATATGTTCACCATTTGAAAATTTAAAAGTAGACAATAATGATATTTTAAAAATTAACATTTTATTAACTTCCTATTTATATATTTTATTTTTAATATATATAAATATAATTTTGTAAAACCTATTAAAAAATATTCAAATTAAAAATATAGCTTGTATAAGATATACAAGGCATGTTCATACAAATTTTTCCTAAATTTAATCGTTCTCAAATTAATTTTTATCAAAAAACAATCCAACATACACCATCACTTGCCCACCCACACCCAATCACACACTTGTAACAACTAAACTACCATTTTAAAGAAAGAAACCCTTAAACCTCACCTCTAACAAGCAAACAAATTCTCTAAAAAAAAAGGCAAGCAAATTACCTTGAAGAAAAAAACTATAAACAATCATGTGTATTACTAATTACTACTCCATCATGAGAACTAAATTGTTCTCAATTTTATTTTTATATTTTTTGAAGGAATTGTCAAATTGATTTTGAGTCCATCCCTAACTCATACTTATCCATATGTGGAAAATTGAAATATTTTTCTTCAAAGCTGAAAATTGAATCTTCAACTCTGACCATGCATAACGCGGAGAGAAAAGCGTGCCAACTACCAAGGGCCAACCTTATCTCTTCTCTATCCATCCACTGCCAAACTTCCTACTTCATTTGGCCGTCCATTCCCCACTTTTAAGTTCCCAGCAGGCGGAGGATTTGCTGTGCTATAACCAAGGGCGTAAATGACCCAAGTCGAAATGAATCAAGTAAATATATTTTTAAATTTGACTTGATTTTTTATAAGTAAATTTAAATTTATTTGAGTACTCGACTAGTTTTTGATTTATTACGGGTTGAGTAGCTTGTCAAAAATCCATAGTGTTGGGCTTGACACGTGTTTGGCTCGTTATATTTTTGAGCCGAACAAATATTTATGTTTGGCTCATACTCGATTTATATATGATCAAAATTTTCTTTATAATACTATATAAGTTCAATGTAACGTCAATAATATTAACGAGTAATGTTGAGTGGAAATTTTTTTGAGTATAAACACATCAAGCTCGACTTTTGAGCTACTCATTATTCAGTTCATTATTTAACGAGCTATTTATTTTGAATTGAGTATTTTTTTTGAACACAAAATTAACAAAGACGAATTCAATCTGAATCGAGCCAAAGGTTAAACAGCCGGTTTGGCTTGTTTATATCCCTAGCTACAACGAAGCCCGAGTCTTATTGTATGGCTTACATTATTAGCTAGTTGTGAGAACACGTGAATAACCATATAATCATTAATAAAAATATTCACTTATTTTTAAAATAACATAATTATCACAAGGAAATTAAATTGATGGGTAATTGATTAAAGCTAATTGTTTACTAGGGAAGAAAGAAGGGATGGATGGGTGGATGAAATTGAACCGGTAGGAAATCAAAGGTGATGGAGATTGCCGAAAGAAAGTGATAAGGTTGGACACGCATATAGGGCTTATGTGTGTGTATGCCATGGAAACACAAGGTGGATATGGGTGTGGGGGTGACAGCTCTTCGATCACGAATTTCTTCTGTGTTCTGCTCGTTCAGGTTGAAGATTGGCAAAAGAGAACAAACACTAGCACATCCCCATTAACTCTCGATTCAAATTAAAATTCGATAATTTATATTATATATAATAATTTATATATTTTTATATAATTAATTATATAAATTAAAAAATAAATATAATTATATTATAATAATAGTTTTATATAATAACAAAATGATTTTGATCCTAAATAACTGTTTAGCACACAATTAAATTAAAATTTAACTAATTAAACTTTCAACATTAATTTTATAAAAAATTATATTGAAAAAATTATACATAATAATGTTCAAGCTTTCGTGTATTTGAACCAAAGTTAACCCGGCTCAAAATAAACAAGTAAAGTTTAAATATGGTCAAACTCAACTTAACTTGTTCATCTAGCACCTCTGTTTATAGATGGCATAAGACAGAAATCGAAACACTACAAAACAGAAAACATTCTCTTATATTAAGTGTTTCTTTTTCCAATCTAGTCTTCTATTTAATGATTTTTAAGGGCATACAAGTATTTTAGGGGCAACAATAAATTAAAGTTGGTTCCATCATCATTTTTTTAAAATTTTAAGTGTTATCCGAGTGAGTTTCATTTCAAAACTTTTTTCTTAAAGGCGAATTTGGTTAATTTAGAACTAAATCACCTAAAACACTCGACATTTACATTTACTAAAAAATCATCAAATAGTTATAACTAATTATTAAAAATCATATATATATTGCCAATCAAGATTATCAATTTTTTATCTAATGGTTCACATTAAATAATTATTTATTGAATTACCCATAACCACCCGTCACAACTCTATAATTCATTAAATGAAAAATTAATAACTATCATAAAGGTTTATATAAAATTCATATCTAAAAAATGTTCACTCTAATATTTTCTATATATAAATGCTATGATGAGAACTTGAAAATATAAGAACTTATGGTTTGACCGTTAGCATATATCAACCGTGATTACATATTTACTCTCACAATCATCATCACCATTAATTTATATACAACACATGAGTTTGGGTTCCTACATTTTCAAGTTCTCGACATCACATAATAGAGTGATATTTTTTTAGATTTAACCTTTCTAAACTTTAATCATAGTCTCTAATTTTTCATTTACCGGATTATGAGTGGTTATATGTAATTCAATAAATAACTACCTAATGTGAAAAATCAATCTTAATTAAAGTTCACAAAGTTTGTATATATTGAAAATTTTATATGAGCTAAGTAAATAACACATTTAATTTGAATCATTTTTATTCGGTCTCACAAAATTATATATATATATATATATATATATATATATATTAAAAATAGGCTACATAAATAGAAAGATTATAAAACTGAATTTTTTTAATATCATTATTACATACTTATAAACTTTTGAAAAATGCACAAATTAATAAATATTTTAAAATTAATTTTTATTACAATTAATAATAAAAATGAAAGAGTTAAATATACTATATTATACTAAATTTTTATAATTACTAATTATTATTTATATTTTACTTATATATATATCTTTGTGTGAGATCTACTAAATTTCTCTACATAAAATGTACAACTAACATAAGCCGTAGCTCATGTATTTACGTGTATAAGACGTACATACACATTAAGCTATCTAAATATTTAAATATTAAGCTAAAAAGTTTATTACAAAATCATTGGAGTTCAACTTTTTAAACATTTACTTTACTTTCTCAACGGCAAACCCATTAAGAGGATAGTAGAAATTCTTTAATCTTACTATATCATGATTGATTACAAAATCAAGATTATATCCTTTAGGCACTATTCAACTCAATTTTTCCCAAGTCGAATTCAATTATGTCAACCCAATCTACAAATTATCCTTGCTAATTCATAAAATAAGAAATGGCATCCAAACACAGCTCACTTATATCAGCATTGAAGAGTTTTTATTAATTTAATTTCTAAATGTGCAGGATCTTAGTGGATTTGAACCACTATCCTCTCAATATTTAATTGAGCGCTCTACCACCTTAAGCTAAAGATCCAATCAGATAAATGGTGTTCAACAGCCCAATGTAACAAGTGTTAACAATAACTTCAGAAATCCACCGAAACAATACCTACAATTAAATAATTAACTAATTTAAGCAACGACGATAATAAACCGCCAGGGAAAAGCCGAGTAGTTTTAGTATTTAAAACATTTTAAAGATCACCAAATCACAACCATCGATTGAACAAAAACAAAGGTAGCAAATTACTTAATATAGGAAGCGTCCATACAGTTGCTTCCAATAGAAGTCAAAGCTAAGAAGTACTAGGCGTGTTAAACAGTTTTGGACATCGATGAAAAGATTCAACGGGCTTCATTGCTAAAATACACTCCAGAACAATGACAATGTAAAACTCTAATGGTTATTAATTTAATTAATGACATCGGCTAGGGTTGAACCTCTATAAACCGAGGGCTCAGTGTTGGTGTGGGCTGGCCATGGTGACGTCGTGGTTGAGAGTTAAGAGGAAACAAGAGGACCGAGTTTAGTAAAATTTTATTTGACATTAGAAGATCCGGAGGAAATTTTAGGGGAGTTGGTATCACCTTTTATCCCGTTAAATCCTTGTTTTCTGCGTGCCCCTCCACGCTCTCCATAGCCGTGTCACCCCCTCGCCATTCCCTCGTCCAGATATCCTCTCTCCTCAGACCTCATGATCCGGTCGATTCCTTACTAAATTGCGATGATCAGTTCGGTTTTCGCTTGTTCAACGTGCACCTGTCTTGATCTCTTCAACCTTCCATCTCCTTGACTGAATTTTCGAATGGAAGGCCACACCTCTTTTCCTCGAGAACTATGACAATCAAATATCAAACACAAACTCATAACGTTACAGCAAACATTAGATAAATATTAAACCAAGAAATTGGGAAAAATATAAAGACTCCCCACAAACCATTTTATATCTAGCATTATTTGCATGATCGAAAAAGCGGCTTGCAAGCGACATACAGCTCCAAGCTACCAAAATTACTCATCGAAAAAGTACAACTGGAAAAAAATGAACGTTAATAAATGATAAATACACGCGTCCATAACCTCCTACGGAAGTATGCTTCCAAAGTCACAAGCAGCGGTTCAATTCATCCGGTGGAAGATTGGGGGCAGCCCCGCAACACCAACTGGTCACTATCTTTGCAGAACAGAAGCACCGGAGCAACTACGCGTCCGCAAAAGCTGATATCTTTGAAGCCCCTTACCTCCGAGGTTAGAAGTCTACAAAAACATGCACTGCCCAACCCAGAAATCCTTCAACTGTAATACATTCTCGCATGATGTCCAAAAGTGAAAAGGACGACTTAATGAATATGACATAAAGAAATTGGATACACAGATTTGGCATTGCCGTTTGACCACACTTTTCAACTTCATACACAAAAAGGGTTATGGAAAATTATAAAAGATGCTAACGTAGGCGGCGGTAGTGAAAAATATATAGCTTACTTTAAATCTAAATTAATAGTCAATTAAATTAGAGAATAAATTGAAAACAAAAACATGAAAATTGATTAATAGAACTGGAAAGAAAATTTATCTCTAATGGATGTATATAATTGGAAGATTTATGAGAAACGTTCAGGATACCTTGTATGTGATGCAGTAACCGTTGGAATAATTTGCATATGGGAAGGTATCTTCTCGTCATGCTATTCTGAGAGGATAATATTACTGCGATCGTATCGAGAAAGAGCAAAGGCAGCGAAAGAAAAGAGAACACAAAGCACACACAAAGAACATAAGAGGCAATCCCGGGCAAAAAAACAACCCCGTGCGATCGCCTCTCATGCCAAAACCAAAATATCATCTTTTTTTATTAAGAGGTTGTGACCTGCCATGCGAGCGCACCCAACAAGGCAAAGGTCGGAGACGATTAACATAAACATACAACCTGCCGACGCCGACTCCTCACACTCGCTCCGCCAATCAATCTTCAGGGTAAGAGAAACGTACATACACACGGTACAAGTCCACGTCGCCACAGATCTAACAAAAATCAATCCATCTACGCAAGATATCTCAAATATTCTCGATTTCTGTCAGGGAGATACGAAAGTGGACAACAAATGATACGTTGATCTAAATTTTCAGGTTAGCCATGGTGGATGGCCCGAACAATGCCAGTAATGACGTCCTTCCCGATCATCTGAAAAAAGAAAAACACCATATATAGATCTTGATTCAACAAACACAAAACAAACTTACACACCAGCCAGAAGCAGCTAAAACAATAGGACAGGGTCACCAAAATAGAGATTAATTGATGATGATTAACAAAAAACAAACAGCAAAGAAACTCATATCAAACGACAGATCGGAATCTTACCCGGCCAGATCTGTGAACAGAAGAGGAAAATCAGGAAGGAAAAGGTAGGGAATCGGAAAAGAGAAGAAGACGACAACATGGGAGCGCCTGCCATGAAACCGGACGAAGAGGAGATGCGGAGAGCCCTAGAATTAATAGGGAAGGAGGAAGGGATGGACGGCTGGATGGAATTGGAGCAGTTGGAAATCAAGGGTGGAGATTAGGAGAAGAAAAATGATAAGGTTGGCGTGATGTGTACGTGGCGTTGGAAAAGGGGCGGTGGGTGGAGTCGGCGTTAGATGCGTGATTAAATTGGAAGGGTGGAGGGAATGGAGACCAATTTTAGTGGTCTTACGATCAGGAAATATTTCCTGCTCGTTGGCCATTTTCGACACACATGTATGAAATTCTCATTGAATTGGATGAAGCGCAGGTCGGGTTTCATAAGCGAAAACAAGGGAACCCATTAATTTTATTTTTGGAAAAACATCATAAATAATTATATTTCAAAATTTCCTATAAAAAATAGCTAATTTTCAAAATATATACAAAAAATAGTTATTTTTAAAATTTTCATACTAATTATAACCAAATCCTATCATTTTTTTAAGAACAAAAATACGTATAAGATTTATTTTTATTAATACCAAAATATATAATAGTTAAAACTTATAATTTTTTGTTAATTATATATATATATAAATAAAAAATTAACCGATAAATATTAAATAGAATATAAAGCTATATTATTGATGAACTAAAAAAGTAAAAAATATTTTGATTGAATTTTGGACAATTAAAAAGAAAATTAAATTTTAGGCCATTAAAAATAAAAAATAAAATAAAAAGATACATTTGTAGATATTCAAAATCTTAATTTAAAATTGTTACATTTTATTAAAATTTATAACATTTGTTTTGTCTAATATATTTTTATTATGAATATTTTTTAAAATAAATGAAATATCACTTATTATATAAAACACACACAAAAATATTTGAGAAAAATTAAAATTAAATTAAGATATCAATAAAATAAATATTATGAGTAAAATATTTTTAAAATATACGAATTAACTATATATAAAATAAAAGTTTGAGATCTAATTACATCGGATATAAATTTAAAATTTTGGCTATTTATTATAGACAATATTGGAACTTAATTATTTATGATATTTTCCCTTAATTTTCTGTTATACTTATTAATCAACTCTATTAACCCAGCCCACGTGTTGGTTTGGGAAGACAGGTGCCATCCTCTTGCATTCGTCTTGTATCCTTCCCTTTTAGTCCGTTGCTATTCAAATCCTAATCATCGGTTTATTTTACTATATTTCTTCACGTAAATTTTCTTTTGTACCTATCATATATAATTATGAATATGATACAAATCTATCTAGATTAAGAAATATGGTGGCAACATAAATTAATCGTTGTAATTTGTTTCAAATCTCTACAAATTGTATTGGGGGTCTGTTTAGCTTGTTTACTTAATTTTTGCTGTGACGTTATTATATGAGGTAACATATAATAGCTTTTCAAAAACTAAGGACCTCCTTCTCTAGATAACATCTAATATGGAGGGCATGGATATCTACATCAATAAATAATAAAAAAGATAACACCCCCTGCTATCCCCTTCTTCCTCGAGACACTTTCTGCGGCCAGTCCGCAGACCACCCAGAGACCTAGACCACCATCTTTTGGCATAGATATGGGCAGCCCGGGACACCATCTTCGGCATCGGTTAGTAATTGGGTTCGCTGTATAATAATGAAACTGGTAGATGAGTTGGATGGGTTGATTGATAAGCTTCACTTAAAGCGTTGAGAGGATGGCCGACGACCAGGAAATATTTCCTGGTCGTACGACCACTAAATTCGGACTCCAGGAAATGGAAATGGTAGAAGACTCGAGAATCAACAAGGGTGGCCGTGGATTTCGACCGTGATCCTTGGTCCACATTTATCTATATTCCCTTCGTGTTTGTTCGGTTTTATATTATATCAAGAGAAAAAATAATAAGGAAAAAATTTTCCTTTTACTCTAACACAGCCATATTAGCATCCAACGGCCAAGATTAAAAAAAAAAGGGTTGTCGGCCCAGCTGCAGCAGCGACGGCGGAGGGGGGGGGAGTGGCGGCGACAGGTGGACGGGGGCACGAGTCGGGGGCCGAGGGGGGCGCGGCGGTGTGGCGGCGGGCGTCCGAGGGAGTGCAGCAGGGGTCGTAGGGGGGGCACGGCGGGGTGGCGGGCGGGGGACCGGGTGGCAGGCGGGGGACGGGCGGTGTCGCGAGGCAGGGTGGCGGTCGCGGGACAGTGGTGCGCTGGTGTGCTCCGGCGGCGGGGCGGCGGGTCGGCAGGAGAAGAGGCGAGGCAGCTAGATCCGCTGCTCCGTCGGCCGGCGGGGCGGCGACGGGCAGGGCAGGGGGCTGGCGACGACGTCGTGCCTACGGCGATGCCAGAAACTTTTCAATCCAGCTCGTTGGATTAAATCCAACGGCTGGAGAAGGGGGATTAGTGGCGGGCATGTTTCATGCCATTGGATTGATCCAACGGCGTGAAATCCACTGCAGCCACGTATTTGATACATGTCTTATCTTCCATTGTTTAAATAGACACGACAAGTTATAGAAGTCAAACCAGAAGCGAGTATTAAACAAACTTGATAGAAGCTCCAATTGTGTCCACGCGCCTAAGCAGCGAGTTCTTATTGAGTACCTGCACATCAAACTAAAAGTTAACTCTCGCTTATGATGCATTCACACATCCTATAACGCACACTCATCAAGACACACTCAAATCAATCATACTTCAATCCATACAAGATTTCCTATGCTACATTTCATTAGATTACAATACTTGTTTAATTTACTTAATTAGTCCCTTAGCATTCATTTTAATACAATTCAATCAAGCAATTCATATTTTTTATTACAATAAAATAGCTAACACATCAATCATCAATTCTAGTACGTTGTGCTAATAATTATCCTCTTTAAGAAATTAATTTGGAGTTAATTATACCTCACGACATCTCCCATCAGTGATAGCTAGGATTTTGTTGCACAATTCGAGACTCGAATTCGATGCCCGGTGGCGTCTGAACTTCGATCAGGTTCAACTTGATCAATTCGGTTTTTCGACAATTTTTCTACATTTCTAGTGGCTTTTAGGCGATTTTTTGACAATTTTTCGACAAGGCAATCAAGGTTGTAGGTCATCACCGGCTCAGCGAGTTCGACCCAATGGTGGTGGTGGTGAGGATAGCAACGACGACGATGACCGCCAGCGGCAAAGACGAGTTGGTCAGGCTTCAGCGGCAGTGCTGGATATGGGGGAAATGGTCGAGGGTCAAAGGAAGAGATGTCAGTGGCATGGCTACGGCAGAGCTGTGCAAACGACGGTGAATCGATGCTGAAACGGGCTGCACGATCACGTGGCATCGGGCCATCATGGAGATCGGGCGACAGTGGGGAAGGTGGGGGACGGCGCGATGACACTCTGGCGAGCTTAGCGGCGTCGATTGGTGGTGGTGCAGTGGCCAGAGGAGTTGTCGATGGTGAAGATGGGGGGTGGCATTGAGGGTTTGGGGAAAAGAAGGTTGAGATGAGGTCTCGGGGTAGTCTCGTAAATAAAAGTTGACTCAACTCCGACTCGAATCAAAATAATAACTAACTAGTAATAAATCCTAAAAATAGGAAAAATCCCATAAAATATACACACCATAACATCACAATGTCATGTTCTATAACTAATAACCCCTTCAAACTGTTCTATAACACATCCTAATGTGATATTCGGCCTGAAAATAATTCTATGATCAAATACATAAAAAATAATTGCATACTGTCATATACTCTTGTAACTCATTTCTCATCATCTTTATAATGTTATCATTATATACTCACATAACCCTCGTCGCTCATAACTCACGACTAACCTTGACTAAGCACGTGGTTCAGAAAACTGATTTGACTAGAATCGATGGTTGAATCGACTAGTTTACCAATGTAAAACTTTAACTCGAGTCATGAGTTTATAACCTTCCACACTTAGAAAATTTTCGTCCTCAAAATTTTAACCAAGGAAGTTTTGTCCTTCGATTTTGCCCAAACGTCGCCTCGAAGGCTGCCATCGATGCCACCTCTGGTTGCCACACCACCTTTGATCAACTTTGCCGGTGTAAAACCCGTGATTCGAGTCAGGGTTTTACGTTACCGAACCAGTCGGTTCGATCGTTAGTTCGAGTCGAGTCGGTTTCATGAATCGCGTGCTGAGTCGAGACCAGCCGTGAGTTATGAGCGATGAGAGTCAGGTGTACCTGAATATATGATGATAACGTCGAGAAGATGGTGAGATACGAGTTATCTGAATATATGAAAGTATGCAGTATTTTTCTTTTTATATGTTTGATCGTAGAAATAGTTTTGGGCCGAATAATGCGTTAGGACGCGTTGGATTATATTCGGGTGGGTTATTAGTTATAGAGCATGTCATTTGGATGTTATTGTGTTTGTTTTATTTTATGTGATTTTTCCATATTTTTCTAGATTTTTTTTGAATTTATTACGAACTAGTTATTATTTTGACTCGAGTCGGAATCGAGTCAATACTTATTTACGAAACTGCCACTAGAGCATCACTTCATCTTCCCCGACACCCTCCCCCTTCCTAAACCCTAGCCGCCACCATTAGGTCGCCGCCGCCGCCGCTGTCGACGCCGCCCTGCCCCCGATCGACGCCGCCCCGCCCCGTCGTGCAGTCGCCGTGCCGCCACGACCAATCCCGGCCACCGTCGCGCCGCCACGACGCCGGAATCCGCCCGCGAACCGCGACACGCCACCCACTGATTCCGCCGCCGTTCGGGCCGCCGCCGCCGCTGTGACCCCGACGACCACCCCCTCGACGTCGCCGACGTTTCCCCCATCGTCCCGACCACCGTCGAGGCCGGCCGGAGCCTCGATCGGAGAATGCCGCCGCCGCCGACGGCCATCGCCGCCTCGGTTACTTTGTTTGACACCACCATCGGACCAAGCTCGTCGAGCTGGTGCCGATAGACCCCTTGATTGCCCCGTCCCAAATCATCGCCAGAAAACCGTCGGAATCCGCCGGAAAACCGCCGACACTCGCCGGAAAACTGCCGGAACCGCCGGAAATTGGATTTGTGGGAAATTCGCCGGATCATCCGCCGAACGCACCCGGTCCAATCTGATCGGACTTCGGACGCCGCTAGGTGCCGAATTCGAGTTTCGAGCCACGAAACAGAAACCCTAGCCGTCGCCGATTTTCGACGACGCGAGGTATAATTTATTTTAATTTAATTATTTGAAAGTTTTGATTATTAGAATTGCATGCTAGGATTGGTGAATTGTGTGTTATAATAATATATATAAATGTAGATTTGATTAAGGATAAAAATATGAAATTTGTTTGATTGTGTGGTGTTAAAAATAGAAGTTATGAAACTAATTAGGGTTATTAAGTAATAATCATGATCTAATCAAACTAGCTTAAGTAGACTCACTAGAATTGATATAGGTTGATGTGTGTTGATTGATGTGTGATTGTGTTGATTGTGTGTGTATGCTATAGGATGTGTGATTCATCATGCGGGCATTAGTTTTTAGCTTGATTGTGTAGGTACGGTGTAGGAGCTCGCCGCCTAGGCGCGTGGACCCGTTTGGAGCTTCTACCAGGTCCGTTTAGGACTCGTTCTCTGATTTACGCTACTCTCTTGTGTATTTGATTTATTATGTGCAGGACGAGTTAAGTGGCGTTTTATCGAATCCCACTTAACTCGGGCCATTTAGCCAACGATTTTCCGGATTAATAACCCTCGAGGATGAGATCCCTCGAGTTTGTTTTCGAACTTCAGATCTAGCTCACGTTGCCTTCGGGCCTACTGTATAAATCCCAACACAGACCTATATATATGTATAGTTTTCGTGTTTTGGTGAGAGACTGAATGAGGGAAATCCGACTACCGTGCTACGCGAGCGGGCACGTGTGTGTCGACAGTGGGCTCTGGAATGGTGTGCGGGCCGTTTCATTCCCGAGGGATCCTGACAACTCCACCTTTGAGTTCCTCAAACCCGGAGAAGTGTGGAGGTTCACGGGTACTGCATTGCAGCGCATGTCTAGACTTGTGGTTTCAAAGAGTACTGAAGGCGACTGCCTGAGAGTACTCGGCCTTCGTGCTCAAGGCCAGGAGTAATATGGAAGGTGCAGAGGGCGGAAAGGAATGAGATTTGACGCGAGAAGCAATAGAGAAATGGCCGAGGCATGAGAATGTGAAAGATAGGGGGACGCTGTCGACCCGATGGCGACGGCTCCCGTATGTGCCCTGATGAGAGTTCTTGAGGAAGTATATGGTTTTGATTCAACAGGAGAGTTTGCTCTCCTGTGCCAAATTGATATTAGTTATTTTCCGGGCCGGTAACACTCGTTACTGACGGTTTTTCTATATATATGTAGGTGAGGAATGCGAGCGATGAAAGCTGTCGGGACTGCGGAGGAGCAGCACGGAACCGCGCACACATGTACATGCCGCGTGTAATGTATAATAATGATGTGTTAATGCTACGTGAATGATAATTTGGATGTGTTTGTTTAGATAAATTGCTTGATATGAAATGAATGGATAAATGTGAATGAGTAGTGGGTTTGGAGTTCAGACTCGGCTCAGGTAAAAACGAATGAGATAATGGTTGAATGTCATGGTAGATTAGTATGTGTTACCGTATTTTTATAAAATAGTATATATTTTCTTTTGGTTTCTCATTTATTATTTTGTCTTGTCTTTGCTTGTACATCATAGCATGCATGTAGGACTACGTTAGAACCCACGTATCCCATCTATGCATTTCATGTTTGCATCTCCATCTTGAGACACCGAGGGTAGATCCGGGTCGGCTTAACCGAACCCAGTAGATTAGCGAACGGTTCGGTCGCCGGTGACATTTCCGGGTCGGTTCACGGGTGAGCCAAAACGGGGTGTTACAGCCGGAGTTCGCCGAGCAGCCCCCCATCTTCCTGACGTGCTCGCACTGCGCTCCCTACGTCATTTTGCTACTGGCCACGCCGCTTTGCCGCTGTCGTGCAGCTCTTGCTGCCCCCTTCAACCCGTGATGCCTTCCCCTTCCCCATGTGCCAAAGGCCAATCGGGAAAGCCTACTGACCCCAGTCGACCCACGGCCATCTCCGATGACCATCGCCGCCCTCACCACCACCGTGGTCGTGTCGAATTCATTGAATCGATGCCGATTCACAGCCCCGACCACATCACTGGAAAAGTCACCAAAAACCACCGAAAAATTAGAATTACCAAATTTTTGCCAGATTACTCCAGTTAAACCTAATCGAACTTTAGACACTGTCAGGTGCTGAATTCGAGTCCTGAACTTCGCAACAAACTCCAGTTGTCGCTGATCACCGAATTAAGGTATAATTAACTCCAACCTAATTATTTAAAATTAATTATTATTAAAACCAAATTATATGATTTGATTGATTGATATAGGAAATTATTTTTATTTTAGATAAAAATGAATTTACGTGATTTGAATGATATAAAATACATGCTAATGAACTGATTAAGTAAATTAAGTATGAATTGTTAATTAATTGCACTGTAATTTAAAAAATCATGATGTGGATTAATGGAAATGCTTGATATGAGTGTATTGTTTAGGATGTGTGAATGATCATTCAGATAGTGAGCATTAGCTTTTAGATTTGATATATTGGTATGGAGTAAGAGTTCGCCGCGTAGAGCGTGGATACGATTGGAGCATCTACCAAGTTCATTTAGAACTTTCTTCTGGTTTGACTCTCTCACTCTTTCATAATTTTTTTTAATATCTAAGCCGACATGTTGAGTGTGGATTTATCGTATCCCACTCCACACAAGTCATTTAGTTGTACAATTTTCCAGATTAATAACCTTCGAGGATAAGATCCCTCGAGTTTATTTTTGAAAACTCTCATCCAAATCATAATGCCTTCGGGCCTACTATATTATAATCCCTACCCAATATATATAAATATAAAATTTTTTCTCAGATTTTTGAGTGAGATGTGAGATAAGGGAAAGTCAACTCACGCGCACCGTGAGTGGTTGCATGTGCCAGTCAAAGCGGGCTCTAGATTGGTGAGTGGGTTGTTTCGTTCCTGAGGAATCATAACAACTCCACCTTTGAGTTCTTCGAACCAGGGGAAGTGTGAAGGATTGCAGGTACTGTAATATAGCGCATATATAGTGTAACACCCCAAATCCGGTTCACGCTCGTGAACCAAACCGGCATGTTACAGGCCCCAGTTAGGTCGGCTAACCCGAACCTAACTCATGTGGATCCAATCTCGGCGTCTTAAGATGAAGATACGATCCATCATGAATGAATAAATATACAAAATCCTAACATGGTACTACATGAATGACAAGCAATTCAAAATACACACCACCACAGTTACGATCAAATTCTGAAATCAAAACAGACCGGGTCTCCCCTAAAAATGCAATTAGGGTCCACCCTGTCAAAATAATATATATACAAATATATCACATATATACGTATAGCAACAATCGCATTCACACATACTTCTAATCTATTATATTCATCATTCTCTGAACTTTGGGTCCTAACCCCACTTTTGCTGCGCTACTCTGACCATTTCATTTCATGTCATTGTCATGCATCAAACATTTAATCATGTCATTCACAATATAATAACATAATAATGCAATATTAAACATTCAGAAATCTAACATGTGTGTGTGCACAAGACCTCATTGCTCCTCCGTCCAAGCTGGCGCATCCATCTCGTGCTTATCACCTACATATATATAAGAAAAACGTCAGTAACAAGCGTTACTGGTCCGGAAAATAAAATAACTATAACAAACTGGCTATGAGAGCAAACTCTCATCTGAAAGCAACATATACTTCCTCAAGAACACTCTGAAGGGCACTACTGAGGAGCCACTGGGCTGCAGACCCGGTAGCATCCCGAACTTACTGCTGCTGGTACTGTGCTACTCTCAGCACTTCTTTGTCAGTACTTCTCGTGAAACTTTATCCTAAGCCCTCTCCTTACCTCCATATTTCTCCTGGCCTTGAGCACGAAGGCCGAGTACTCTCAGGCAGTCGCCTTTAGTACCCTTTGAACCACAAGTCCGGACATGCGCTGTACTAAACAGTACCCGTAAACCTCCACGTTCTCCGGGTGTGAGGAACTCAAACGCGGAGTTGTCAGGATCCCTCGGGAATGGAACAGTCCGCTGGCACTAATCCAGAGCCCGCTTTGATTCGGTTTTGAGAAAATTTAGTTCAATTTTCAGTTTTCACACATAAAAATTGAATGTCATTTGGAACGAACCGAAATAACCAAAATTCTTTAATATATGTTATAAAATCAATATTTTATATTAATTATCATAAAATTATAATATTTTAATGATATATTTTTATTTGTTTAGTATGGTTTATATTTAGAAATACTTATTAAATGATCATCTTCATTGAAATAATGATATGAATTTGATTAAATAATTAAATAATTTTTTTTATAAATTATCATAAATTTTGATTATCCGCCTGAACCAAAATATTTTCAATTTACTTTAATTTTTGAGGTTATTTGGTTCAATTTCAATTTTGAATCCGGACCACCAAATTTAGTTAAGTGACGGAACCGAATGCTCACCCCTATTTTGGAGTGTGTCAATGTCAGAGTGTCAAATGGGAAGTTCAAATTGGCCTCTATGCCTACACCTAATTAAAGCTAGCCAGTAGGCTTGAATCCTTTATTGCTAATGGTATTGCTCAAAAAAAATGGAGATAACCTATTAATTAGTTATTACCCCTAAATGCTTCCCATAATCCAGAAATATAATAATTAAAAGCACAAGAGCGTGAGCCTTTAATGTATTATTTACTAGCAATGGAACGTACCTAAACAAGTTACCCAGTTGTATTACCCGACCTCCTAAGCTAAGTAAATTTTAAAAACAATTAAAGAAGTTTATTCAGTTTGTTTAATAAATTTATAGATTTTTGTAAGCGTGGAAAAATAGAACTCACTGAGTTTTTCAAAGTCATTGTGGACTATGCTGCTGAGTTGCCGGGCTAGTCGTTCTAGTTTCTCAACAAACAACACGTATCACGTGTATGTGTATAAAACTCGAAACAGGCATGCGGAACGTCATCGAGAAGGATTGATCACATGGTACGCGAGGTTGATTAATCTTTCCCCATATTCATAAGAAACCGGCGTGTGGTGTTGACGATATCCTACCTTTCATACATGATGATATGTAAGGCGGTATAACTCCAGCTCCCGTCTCTTCATTTTCTCCAATGGAATGAGTTGGTGCGTTGAAGCGTTAAAGCTTTTTGCTGATCCATCGTGGATGAAGGACAAGAGGAGCAGGTGAAAGAAGCACAAAAAGATTGCCGACAACTCCATATTCGTAAGCAGGTTAGGTGTATCCTGTTTTGTGTATGTCTGCACCTTGAGTTTCAACCTTTTATGTTAATAATAATTATGTATTCAAATTGTCTTGCTTCTATTCTTTTGTTTCATATTAGGCCTGGTGTAAACTTCCTCAAAAGTTGTCCTCATCTGGCTGTCATTGTATGCTTGATCAGGTTCTAAAACTTTCTTCACTGAAGCATGATATTGAAGTAGTTCTCAAGAACGTATGTTTTATCGTACGACTTCACGGTATAGATTAATGTGCTACAACTAATTCGGTTTCTTTGGATCAATAAGGCTAGTTAGTTGTGTTTGCAGAGTGAGATTGCCTAAAAGTACCACCATGTTTCAGAGAAAGAATGGTTCTCTAGGTCTTGAGGAGAACGATCAAATTACACAAAAAGAGAAGGTATGTGGCGATCATATGCATGCATTTCAGTGTATTATTGATGAGATGGTTATATTTATGTGTAGTAATCTTGGATTTGTGAAACTGCTGTATAATACTGTTTAAAATATTTGAGTCTTTTTATCACTTGTTTTTGGGCAGGTGAAGGAGCTCAGAGCTGCAATTGGAACACTGAAAGGTCGCAGTGAACAATTTTGCACGGATGCTTGTCTGCGGAGATACTTGGAAGCCCGGAGCTGGAGCGTTGACAAAGCAAGAAAAATGTTGGAAGAAACCTTGAAGTGGAGATCAAAATTTAAACCCGAGGAAATTCGCTGGGTACCATCCATGATGCCATATACCTTGTTTGATATGTGCTTGCACAAGTTATTATTTCAATTTAAGTGTTCTTGATCTTGTTATCCCCACTGTTGTAAAAATTCAAAAATTGAAATAATAGTCAATTCTCATTTTTCTCTTCTTATTTTTCCAGTGCTAATTGTAGGTGGGGCATGTAAAACATGTATTGAACTGTATAGCATCTTCCCTCGTTGTACTTATGAATGTGGTAATTTGATCATATGTGTATTTTTTGTGTAACACATTCTTTTTTCAGCACGAGGTTGCGATTGAAGGTGAAACCGGCAAAGTGTACAGAGCAATTTTTTTCGATCGACAGGGAAGATCAGTTCTTGTCATGAGACCAGGAAAGCAGGTCTGTTTCTGTGCATTTATAACTACCTGAACATATCACGAAAGGAATCTCAATTTTCTACTTTTTTTGCTGGATATTTAAATGCAGAATACATCCTCACATGAAAATCAACTAAGGCATCTAGTTTATTTGCTAGAGAATGCAATCATGAACCTTCCTCCAGAGCAAGAGCAGATGGTGTGGCTGATTGATTTCACTGGATGGTCACTTGCAAACTCTGTGCCCATCAAAACTGCTCATGAAACTGTAAACATTCTGCAAAATCATTATCCTGAGAGGCTCGCAGTAGCTTTTCTATACAATCCCCCGAGGATATTCGAGACGTTTTGGAAGGTAAAATAATACGAGAAAAGCAAATAATTCATGTTCCACCTTACAAAAAACTATGGCTCTCTTTCGTTTTGCAGATTGTCAAATTTTTCCTGGACCTAAAACCTTCCAGAAAGTTAAATTTGTGTATCCAAAGAATGGAGACAGTCTAGAGCTTCTGAAGCAGAATTTCGACAGCAAGGTTCTCCCATCTGAATTTGGAGGAAACAACAAGTATCAGTATGATCACGAGGAGTTCTCACGCATGATGGCCGAGGATGACTTGAAATCGGCTGCTTTGTGGGGAATGGGCGATAATCTTGATCAAGTTTCAATGAACAATGTCCATACAGCAGCAGATCGAGCAGGTGCTTCAACGACTTAATTCATAAATATCGAGAGTTACTGTGTCTGAAGTCAAATGTAGGTATTTGCTGGAAGTAGGCCTTCTCTTACCTAGGTCTTTTGGCAGTTCCGAAAGAACAAACTGGGAAAGAGAATCTGATAGTCTGATCACTTGATGGGGAGACAAGGAAGTTGCAAAATAACATATTCTTAGTGTTCTAAATTTTGACAAAAAATGTCACCAAATTACTTGCAAGTATAACAGCGAACTATCTCATGAAAAAATCACCGTGATGCACTCTAAAACCTGTGATTGGAAGTGACAAAAGAATCCTCACTGTGCGAACGATTTAAAATTTAAAGCTTTTGGCATAATAAAGTCAAACAGATTAGCTATTTTAATCGGTGTTTGTTAAATTAAATTCAACATCATGCTTGTTTATCTGTACAATAAAGTTCCCCACAACTGCAAGCAACAAATCTGCGCAGTTATTTCTTTTTAGAAAGATTGAAGCCAACACATTTCAGCACCCTCTGAAGCGGACAAAAATCTCTAATATTTACCTGTAACACAACCCAGACAAATGAAAAGATAAACAGTACATTATCTGGAAACATCATTTTTCACATCAATGGATGGAGAAAACCTGCTCAGACGCAACCACGCCAAATCATTTGATGATATATTCTATGAAATCTTCATCTTCTTCCAAACCGACGGCTAGTTGCTTGATATGTGCGGACTAGAACACCAACACCTATACCAACGCCCAAGCAAATTCCAAGTCCAATGCCGACACCAACTCTTACCCCCGCATTAAACCATGTTAATTCCCCATCTTCACCCTCTAAGTATGCCCCTGAGTAAAAGTTCTTGTAATCTTCATCTACATCATCATCTTGTGGGAATCCACTGGACTCTGTTGCCTGGACATAATAGAATATAAACATCAAAACTAAAACCTCCTAGTGCAGTAAAGGCAAAAAATTTTAGCATCCACCGCATCTTATATCCAATACCAGAGCATGGGACCTATGACAGCTTAGCATAAGTTGTTCAAAGTACGACAGAAAAAATACTATAATCGTAAAACATGGATTATTCTACATACTAGACAATACTGTGAAAAACTATATCAGAAAACGCATATTAATCATAACCCAAAAAGGATGATCGTTCACTTTTGCCTTTCTTCTTCACTTCTCAGTTCATGAAACCTTAATAACACAACCCATAAATTAGGCATATTACAAGTAACAGCTTAGCAACATTATTATTTCTAAAATTCAATACAAGTAACTTAAACAAATGCCAGATAAATGCTCTTAAAAAATGACCCTTGTTCAATACAGAATATTACGATAAAAAGATGACAAATAAAAACTTCTTGTTATCCAGAACCTGCCCATGCTTATATTCAATTGAAGGGTGAAAACACACTCTGACTACATAACATCTAATAATGCTTAAAAACTACTTTAATTATAATACTGATAATAGTTTCATGATATCAAGTAAAACATCATTTACCTGGAAGACAGTAGGAGGCGGAACAAACTCTCAACAAACTTGTGAAACAGACAGATTACCTTGACAGGTTCTCACAATTATCTTTTACATGGTTAACAGATTGTATTTCATATGCTGAAATAACTTAGAGAAAAAGTATATTCTGAGGACCTTTGGGGCTTCATTTAGCTAGGAAGTAAAATTGGCCACTCTAGACTAAAAAATAGCATAGAAGCTTATAGTAAAAGAGTATAGATATAAGTCCATGGGTCCCTTCACTCCTTCCATGCTTGTTGCTATCCAAATCATATCTATCATCCTATGTAGGTTTCTAATTTTTTCTCACAGTTTTGCGGCTGTGAGAAAACCTCCTACATTTCTTGGAAAACACCTCTCTTTGGTATATATCATTCACTTAAATTCTTTTTTCATTCATACATTTCTTGGAAAACAAACTCTCAACAAACTTGTGAAACAGACAGATTACCTTGACAGGTTCTCACAATTATCTTTTACATGGTTAACAGATTGTATTTCATATGCTGAAATAACTTAGAGAAAAAGTATATTCTGAGGACCTTTGGGGCTTCATTTAGCTAGGAAGTAAAATTGGCCACTCTAGACTAAAAAATAGCATAGAAGCTTATAGTAAAAGAGTATAGATATAAGTCCATGGGTCCCTTCACTCCTTCCATGCTTGTTGCTATCCAAATCATATCTATCATCCTATGTAGGTTTCTAATTTTTTCTCACAGTTTTGCGGCTGTGAGAAAACCTCCTACATTTCTTGGAAAACACCTCTCTTTGGTATATATCATTCACTTAATTTCTTTTTTCATTCATTCATCCTTTTCAGGCCATATTCCCTTTATAGAACTCAAGCAAATGTCTTCACTAACTCAATTAACTCAAAAGATATCCGTCGATTTCCTTAGAAGTACTGAATCAGAGCTAGTATAACTGACCAATTATTGGCCCCAACAGGCAATGCCTACCTACACAAAGCTCAATCAGGATATCCAACTCAGTAAACTAGTGCTGTTTAGAAAATCAGATTTTCTTAAGGACAGATTGTATAGATGACCAACTCAGTTTTTCTAGCCCAAGAGTCAAGGTCCATAACTGATCACATTTCATATTGCATTAAACTCTTTGCTCCCTTGCAATCTGGGAGATCTCAACAAGATCTTCATCCTAGTAGGGTACTGAGGTCATTCCAAATGAGATAGCCACCTCATTTTTAGTCTTTTTAACATATTTTGCAGAATGTCAAGTAAATCTCAAATAGATCTTTTCTCAGCAATGGTCCAGAGATGACTATAAGACCATGAAGAAATTGCTTTGACTAACCAAAATTCATCTTCAAAGTTCTGCCTGAACCACATTCCAAATCAATCCTAAACCCCACTCAAACATTCGAATCACCAAAATTTCTCACCTAATCTCAACGACCAGTCTTGTACAACTTGCAAAAGTCTTGCGCCATTAAGATTACTAAACTCAAATTGCTGCATCCTCTCGTCCTTAGATGAATAGACAATTAACTTTCTCAAAGTGCATTATTACATATCTTTGCAGGCCTTGAAAATGTATAATCATACATATTCACATCATCTACTATAACCTTTCAAATTTTGTAAGAAAATATCACAAATGGGTTGGGGAGGGGTGGGGAGGTGTTGTGGTGGGGTGGGGGGTTGAAACGGAGAAATCATGGCCCTTCAATATTGACAAAAAAAGCTTTAACCTTTTGAATGAGCAGAGATACAGTCATGACTTTGCCAAAATAGATTTCTCCATTTTAGATGCATGCTTCTAAAGATACATACTTACACACAACAGGAATAACTTCATCACTGTAATTATTAAAAGTAATAAGACAATGGAAGGAACCAAATAACAGCGTCAAACACTAAAATAGTCATCTATCAAACAAAAGAAATTGACTTAGAAAATCACATTTATAATCATAAGCAGTGAACCAATAAAAAAAGTATAAAAAAAAACTAAATTTGTGTAACCCTTCAGATGTCATAAAGAGGATTTGAAAAGGACTCAAAGAGGAAGCCCATTATGCACAAACAAATAAATACGCATAGTCAAAGAGACAAAAGAGAAAGAGACCTGCAGTGCAAGCTGGGAGGAGAAATTCTTGTTTATGTCGTGTGTCTCATTTTCTGGGATTGAATCCAACTTTCCTTTCCTTAAGTGTTTCTTTCGAGGATTGAGTTGTAGGGTCTTGGTCAAGATCACAGGCTCCCCAGAGTAGCAGCCTGCAATATAAACCTCCACTGTAGGATAAACCAATTCAGCACCAATCGTGTAGGATTTTCCCTTCAAAAAGCTCGGTAAAACAGTCATTGTCCATTGGCAATCCATTTTCCACAATTTTGTGTGTTTACTTGACTCTTGCATCGAAATACTATTTTCGTCACATAACTGGAGAACACCAGACAGGAAGAGATCATTCCTAAGAAAGACCTCGAACCTCACACTTCCACTCATCCTTACACAATCTGTGCTCACAAATGTAGCTTCCAGGGATTTCTTGTCCACTCTATCCCTTCGCAAAGGCAGAGATGCACAATCCAAATCAAGGCCCCTTCTTGTTCCATTTATCTCCAGGAAGGTGTCATGGCTGAGAGGGATATGATTTACCGTAAGAAACTCGGGAGTTGAGTCATCAATTTCACAACTGCTGATTCTCACATAAAAAACCCTCACATCAAACCAAGAAGACATTCTAGGTTGTTCAAGAGAAGGCCTAAGAAAATTCCATTCCGTTCTGTCAACTGCTCCATTAGCATCTGCAGAAGTGCTTAAAGCCTCCATGCCCATGAACTCCACTCAACTCGACTTCAAAAACTCTCGTATCAAGAGATGAGGACTTTGCCGAAAGTGTAAAACACCACTAAGCAAGAGACCCACCCAAAGCATGCACATTTTGAGGAGCAATTCATAACTCTGGGTACAGCGAAATCACAAGGATGCCCATCAGTTAGCGACATAAACAGAAACAACAGAAGACGAGTCTATCCCAACAAACAACTAAGCACAGAATAAGCACTAAGACAACAAAACGATGAAAATGCACACTTTGCATGCAAGAATAGATAAATAGGTATAACTAACTATAGGACAGCTAAACTAATAAAAATTACATAAGAACAGTTTCTTCTTCTTCCACCTTATCCCGAGATCCGATAACACAGATCCAATTCCCTCAATTCCACTCCATTGTAGATGCTCAAATCATCAGATCATGTAATAATAAAAACAATACAATACAATAAGCCATAAGGAGGGGCAAAAAAAAAAAAAAAAAAAAAACAGCAACAACAACACAAAAGAGCAGATAGAACAGCACGTTCTAACACTCCATAATCCCCCAACCAAAACAAACTAGATGAATTCTATAATTTCTATAGTACCTGTGCACAAACCTAGGAAAAAGATGCATGCTAACAAAAGGGACATGCCCACCTGAAGACAAAGCATAGAGGTAGAGAGCTACATACCAATCAATGGCAGCTGCCGGAGCTTGGGCCGGTTTCGGGCAAAACCGGAGGCCTAATCGCCTTCAAAATTCACACGCAACTCCCCATCAAAACGGAAACGAAAACAAAAACGAAAACCTGGTCCAATCCGAATGACCGGGAAGACGATGCTCGCCCGATAAACAAAATTGGAGGAGAAAGAGTTAATTGTCAGGGGTGAAGATTGTGATGGGTGGGAAAGGGATGGGATTCTTGTTTTTTATCCGAGTGGGCGAAGCCGTTTGAGCGATGAAAACGGTGGGCAGGAGGGATGAAAAAATAGGGTTGTACCTATCATTATTATATATTTTATTTATAATTATCTTGTTATTATTACTCTTGAAAGCGAGTTAACAATAATGGTATATATGTGATGGTTATGTTTCTTAGTTCTTATACGCAAATGGTATATTTAGTTTAATCGGATAGGATGTTTCTTAGTTTTTATACGCAAATAGTATATTTGGTTTAATAATCGGATTGGATGTTTCTTAGTTTTTATGGCCAGATGGTATATTTACTTAAATCGGACGGATCGAAGAATTGGATTCAATCAGATTTTAAAATTTATCAAATATTTTAAATATAGTTTATTAAATATAGGTCAAAATATAATTATTTAAAAAAACTAAATTCTATAAAAATTTCAAATTAAAAGAGATGGGTGATTAAAATGGTATAAAAGTTTAAATTACATTGAATTTAAAAATGGTATGCAATATACTAAATGCAATCAAATGGTAAAATATGATGTTTAAAATTATAATATGTTTTTTTATCTATGCTTTTAATTTATTATTAGTAGTAGTAGTAGTAGCAGCAATAGTAATATTATGGATATTAACGAATATGTGTCTTCATATGTATTAATTAGTATAAATGTGCAAATAATACGAGATTATACAAATGATGCAAAAAAATGCAAAATACATTTTTTGAGCTAAATATCACATTTTTAGGCTAATATTTTAGAATCGAAGTACACACGTTGATGGTTGTGAAATCATGACTTAAAAAAAATGCTTTGGTTGTTGATGTGAAAAAGACATTTAGATTGTGTAGAAGGCCTTAGGTTTAATTTGATAACAATTTGATAGCGTCGTTGGTGATGTTAAATTTGAAATATTTTTGTTTAAACTATAGCCTTAATTTTTTAAGTATCAATGTAATACCCTAAAAATAACTCGGGTGTTTGGTCTCAAAATTATTCTTAAATATTATTAAATAAAGATAATATCTATAAATTTATTTTCGTAAGTTATTTCGAGTGTGCATATACTCATGATTTATGATTTTTCGTATCGCGATTTTATGTATTTACGAGTGATAACTTCTCATATTAAATATTATTAAATAAAGATAATATCTATAAATTTATTTTCGTAAGTTATTTCGAGTGTGTATATATTCATGATTTATGATTTTTCGTATCTCGATTATATGTATTTATGAGTGATAACTTCTCATATTTTGAGTATATGTATTTATAAGTGATACTTTTTATATTTGTTTTTATGTCTATATAAGTATATCTTTCTCAAACAAAAAGAAAGGAAAAATTTGGTGGGTGTTGTGTTTTTTGATATAAATATGTATGTTTTTTTTTGTATGATATGAGTATATTATCTTTGTGTGTAAGTGTATGTGCATTATTTTTTAATATGTTATGTGTAATTTTCGACAACCTATACAAGTGGGGATAAATGTGATTTTTTTACAACTGACACAAGTGGTTATGGAAGTGATTTTTGACAACTTACGCAAATGGGTATGGAAGTAATTAGGTAATGAAAATGAGAAAGTGAAATGAGAAATGGGCATGGAAGTGATTTTTGACTAATTAGGTTATGAAAATGAGAATGTGAAATGATTATGTACATATTTATGATTGCCGTCTTGGATTCATAGGGGTCCAAAACCTATTGAACCTGGTTCGATCTTGGATTCATAGGGATCCAAAACCTATTGGGGATCCTATTTATGTATTTAGTTTTTGTAGTTTGTTTATGTATTTAGTATATTTTTGAGGATGAAAATTCTCAAGTTAAGGATAATGTAACACTCCAAAAATAACTCGGGTATTATGTCTCAAAATTAGTCTTAAATATTATTAAATAAAGGTAATATTTATAGATTATTTCCATAAGTTATTTTGAGTGTATATGTATTCATTATTTATGATTTTTCGTATATCAAGTGTATATATTTACGAGTGATGACTTTTCATGTTCGTTTTTATGTCTATACAAGCATATCTTTCTCAAATAGAAAGGGAAAAAATTGGTGGGTTTTTTTTATGTGAGTATGTATGTTTTTTTATGATATGAGTATCTTATCTTTTTGTGTAAGTGCATGTGCATCATTTTTTAATATGTTATGTGTGATTTTTGACAACCTATGCAAGTGAGGATGTAAGTAATTTTTTGACAACCTACACAAGTAGGGATGGTAGTGATTTTTGACAAACTATGCAAGTGGGTATAGAAGTGATTTTCGACAATATACGCAAGTGGGTATGGAAGTAATTAAATTATGAAAGTGAAATGATTAATGTGTTTATGATTGTTGTCGATTGTTAAGTAGTTATGATTATTCTTTTGAAATTTTCTAAGTTATGTTAAATTATGTTTAACATTTCATTTTGGTTTTTTATTATACTATGATTTTTTGGGATGTTACAGGTGGTAGGTTCTATCTTGGATTCATAAGGTTCCGTCTTGGATTTATAGGTGTCTTGGATTCATAGGGTTCCGTCTTGGATTTATAGGTGTCTTGGATTCATAGGGATCATAAACCTACTGAGGCGAACCCGGTTCCGTCTTAGATTCATAGGGATCTAAAACCTACTAGGGTACCCGGTTCCGTCTTAGATTCATAGGGATCTAAAACCTACTAGGGTACGATCCTGTTTATGTATTTAGTTTGTGTAATATTTATAAATTTATTTCCATAAGTTATTTCGAGTGTGTATGTATTCATGATTTATGATTTTTCGTATTTCGAGTGTATGCATTTACGAGCAATAACTTATCATATTTCGAGTGTATGCATTTATGAGTGATGGCTTTTCATGTTCATTTTAATGTAAACATATCTCTCTCAAACAGAAAGGAAAAAATTTGGTGGGTGATGTGTTTTTTTTTTACACGAGTATGTATGTTTTTTTTTGGACATGATATGAATATGTTATCTTGTTGTGTAAGTGTATGCACATTATTTTTGAATGTGTTATGTGTAATTTTCAATAACCTATGTAAGTGAGGATGGCAGTGATTTTTTGACAACCTACACAAGTGGGTATGGAAGTAATTTTTGACAACCTACGTAAGTGGGTATGGAAGTAATTAGGTTATGAAAATGAGAAAGTAAAATGATTATTTATGTACTTATGATTGTTGTTGATTATTGAGTAGTTATGATTATTTTTTTGAAATTTACTTTTGTTAAGTTGTATGTTAGTAGTTAAATTATGTTTAACATCTCATTTCGCTCTTTTATTAGACTATGATTTTTGGGATGTTACAATTGAGCCTTAGAAGGTTTTGTAGTGTATATTATGCTGAAGAAAAATTTAAAATCAAAGTGGATTTTTGATGAATAGGAAATTTAAAATTATGTACCGATACCTGGAGCAGTACATGCAATATAGGTTGCAAAAATGGGTTGCATTATCCAACTGAAGCAGAATTTATTGCTCCTGCCAAAGCTTGCAAGGAGATACTATGGATAAAGAGATTTTTGAATGAAATTGGCATTAAACAAGAGAGAAATATTGTACACTATGATAACTAGAATGCAATTCACTTGAGTAAGAATCAAGGAGCAAGCATATTGATGTAAAATATCACTTGATAAAAGATGTGTTAGACTCTTGTGCTAACAAAAATTCATACTTAAAGGAATGTTTCAGACATGATGACTAAAGTTGTGTCAAAGGAGAAACTCTTATCGGATAAGAGATGTGTTGGAAAGTAAATCTTTTGAGCTAACAAAAATTCATACTAAAATGAATGTTTTAGACACGATGACTAAAACTGTGTCAAAGAAGAAACATGTTTACTGCAGGAATAAAGTAGGCATGGATGGAGCTTTTTATGCTGGTTAGAGGTATTTTATGGAGTTGGGAAGGGGATGTTTGTTGGGTTGTCCCTCATTCATAAATACATGAAATTGCAACCTTATTTTAGGCAAAAATTAAGATTTTCCAAGTTTGGTTAGTTGAAAGGAATAAAAGTAATGTACGACGTTTTTCTTCTTTAATTTTTAGTTTTTGGGTTTTAGAGAAAAATCGTTGTTGCAAAGGGAGAAAGGAAATTGTGTAAAATGAAGAAAAAATTGGCTTGCAATCATTAATGGTAACTTCGCCAAGTTCTTATTTGTAATCCGTAATTCTTGTTAGGGTTAACCAAACAAATCAAATACAAATCTCCTATTTCTATACATAAGGATGAGAAGTACCAAACAAATAGAGAAATCAGACAAGACAATTTTATGTGGAAAACCTTAAATTTAGGGAAAACCACCGAGGACACGACTAAATTAAATTCACTATATCAAAAATTTGATACAGAATAGATACACAAAAGAATAAACTTTACAATACTAATTTACTATACTTTTTACAAAATTAGTATAAAAAAGGAAAAGAGTATTAGAGTTACCTAGCAGAGTGAAGTTTTATTCCGTTAGATCGCCAAACCCATTATTTAAGGGATAAATTATAAAAATCTAGTTGTTCAATGGGCCATATATGTGTTAAATACAAAGCTAAAAACAAATCGGATAAAACAATGGGTTTTGAGGTTGAAAGTTTTGAAGGAGTCAAAACCCTTTTTTTTAATAACTTTATTCTAGCTGGTTTGTGGGAAGTCAATTTTATAACGATCAACCGATTCTTGATTACTCTTTCAACAAAGGAGATTTTTTCAAAAAATCCATTTCTCGTTTGTGACGGGGAATGAAAGTCACCAAAAACGAAGTATGGTATATTAAAAAATAAAAAGTCTGGTATATAACTATATTGTTAGACCCGCACAACGTGCTCACCATATTTTACACCTTTCCTAAAATGTTATTAAAAATAAAACAAAAAATATGTTACATTAAAGCACATACAAAAAAAATCTTAAATAAAATTTGATAATAAATATACAACAAGTTTTACTTTTTTAATTAATTTAAGTTATACATTTAATTTTTATTTATTTCAATGTGCAGCACGTTTAAATTAATTAATAATATATCAAGAATCCCAATACAAAAAAATCAATAATTTAAAATATAGAGCAATTTAAAATAAAAATATCAGTAAATACTTAGTTTCAAACACAACTTTTTCACATATTATATATATATATATATATATATATATATATATATATATATATATATATATATATATATATATATGTAGATATAGATATAACATTGCTCATTGAAATCAATTTGAAATTATCAAAGCAAAAAATATATGAAGAAATTTTAAAATTAAATTTTAAATATTAATATAAAATTAACTAAAAACACTTGTTTCAAACAAATAAGAGTAAATAGTGGCTAATATTTTTAAAGAAAATAGATTAAAAAGCTTTTAAGCTAACATATACTAATAAAAAAGTTAATTAATAAAAATATAATTAAAAATAGAATTTGAATTTGAAATATCAAATTTAGAATAAAAGAAGACATTTTAAAACATTTTTCCATTTATAATCACGTATATATAATCAGATAAAATTTTAAAATTTCTAACTATGCTTTATGAAATCAAGAATTTCAAATAAAATTAATTTTTTTTCTAAATTTTATTTCAAATATAATTTTAAAATAAACATTGAAATTATAATCAAAATTTTATAATAAGAAAGATTGATTTAACTTTGCAATTTAATTTTGAATTTGAAATATCTTTAAATGAACAAACTCCAATTTAATAAATTCAAAAATAAAAAGTCTAGTTTATAATTATTTTTTAAAAAGGATGACATACACCAAACCCCTGTGATTGTGAATATAAAGCTCTAAGAAACCCATTAAAAAATAATTTGGAATTAGAATCAAAATTTTATTATATTTGAATAAATTCAAATAAAATGTAAATTAAAAAATAAAATAAATTAAAATAATTAGCTTTAATTTTTTTTAAAAAATATTAAAACTATTATCTACTTGAAAACCTTTTTAGAAACATTACATTCCCAATATTAGTTCATAATTGAGATTTAAAAAACTCTTAAATTTTAAATTACATTCTAAAAAACAATTCAAATGCATTTAAATAATTAAAATAAAATTTAAAATGATTTTAAATAAACTAAATACGAAAAAGAATCAACAACAACTATGTAAATATATATATTAAAGTAATAGAACAAAATGAAGTCCAATCAACACTTACAATTCTGTGTTTCCCCATCATGCTCCTTCGTGTTCAAAGAAGTGCTGCTCGAGGCAGAACTTTCTGTAGCATGCTCTATGTCAGTAAATCTTTAAAAAATCAATCAATAAAGCGAAAGTTTTAACAAAATAATCCACACGATCACATCTATACATTTTATATAATATATATATATATATACAAAATCTTTGGATTCGTGTTAGATTCAAGTTTTTCTAATTTAGGTTGGATTAGATGTGGCCATATCCAATTCATATCCTGGCCAAACCGATCCCTTACTTAATTCCTACCACAGACTAAACAAGGCAAGATTATTAATCGCTTAATTAATAAACAACCTGAATACATGATATGCAAGCACTGGGCTACATGGAAATAACCGGCCATCCAATATGTTATTGCTCCTCCTCATCTTCTAAATACCCCCTAATATTTGTCTGTCTTGTACTTCACAATTCCAAGTTGCCAACCTCGATCATTTCCTTGTTCTTATCGAACTTACTTTCTTGCATATTATTGTAGTTGTATATAGCTAGCCAGCATCTTCATGAATTTGTACTTTCTTGCATATTAGAGTTGTATATAGCTAGCCAACCTCTTTATGAATTTGTAGTTTGATCATTGCATATGTTTGATCCTTCCCCACCCTTCTCTCCAATGGCGATAACCGAGCCTGCAGATCCACTTCTTCCAAGCCTTCACCAAGCAGCCACCAATGTCCAGACCGTTCTCAAGGCATCCATAGCGCAGGAAGCCAACCTAACCCAGATGGACGAGCGCCTCTCCCGCTCCCACCATGCCCTCTCCGACGTTTCGTCGACGGCGGCCCAGCTGCAGTCCCTCTCCATGGCCACCAAGGCCCTCGACAGCCGGATCAACCGTGCCGTCTCCCCGGCCCTCCGCCTTCTCCACAGCTTCCGACGCGCCGAGTCATTCCAGCGCAGACTCCTTGCTCTCTCCTCCTCCCTCTCCTCCCCCAAGGCAGCCTCTAGCCCCGGACGGCGGCTTCGTCTCCTCCTCCGGTACTGTCGAAGTATAAATATACATAATATATAATTACAGTACTGTTTTCTTTCCAATTGTACCAGCTGCTTAGCTTGTAGAACGAGGGGTAACTATGAAATGCAGTCGGGTGCAATGTCTGGCTTGGACGCTGTATAATCTGAAATATATTGCAATGGTTTTTGTTTGTATATGCCTTGGTTTTAAATTTCCATTGTGAAGGGCCTGCAGCTTAAACCAATTGTGGCCAAAAGAAACGTGTTTTTTTGTGATGGATTAAACAAAACTAAACCCCGCGTTCTAATTTGTCGAAGAATGCCAATTTGGAAGTTATTTATTTGCCGAATTTTATAGACATTTGATTCATATATATATATATATATATATATATATATATATTCAGGTGCCAAATCATAAAATTTTACTGGAATGAAGAGTGCTAAAACAATTATTGCGTTGGGTCATGTGAATTCGATCCACATACGGAGTTAGGATTGCATGTGAGGCGAAGCACAATATTGAACCATCATTTATTCTGATGTTTAGCTTGAATTTGGCAGGTATGTCGACACAGTCGATCGGCTTAATGCTGCGGTGGAAGAGGTCGGTCGAGAGTGCAACCCAGCAGTGAAGAAGCTGCAGGAAGTGGTGGAGTTTATGAGCCGGACTAAGGCCACAGACCAGTTCAAGATCCACCGGCTAACTGAGACCATGGTGGCATTGAAGGCACTCTATGAGACGGAGGTGGACGCCATGAAGTACGAGGGGGTACTTGATGAGGCTCTAATGAGCCTGCAAGATGAGTACGAGATGCTGTTGCAGCAAATCATCCATCCCAATATTGGAGAAGGAGTAGATCCGACTGATGAAGAGAACAAGACAAGCCCTGATGACCAGTACCAACTCGGAACTGATCTTGAGATTGAAGTTTTGAAAAGAATCTCCGACGCCCTGGCCAAAAATGATTGTGTGGATATTTGCATCGACATCTTTGTCAAGGTAGTTAAATCCTTGTAGCAACTAGCAATTCCAAATTGTAGATGTTTTGATGTTCTATGTTTTCAGTATATTTGATTAAAGAAAAATTCTTATAGTGCAGGTGAGATATAAAAGGGCAGCAAAAGCTTTGATGAGGTTGAGCCTGGACTATTTGAGAACATACAACCCAGAAGAGATCGACAACATGGAGTGGGAGAGCCTAGAGACTGCAATAACACTATGGATACAACACGTGGAGTTAGCAGTGAAGGAGGTCCTCGCCGCCGAGAAGCAACTCTGCAAGCAAGTCTTGTCCGGCCTTTTGGATGGCCAGATCTGGTTCGAATGCTTCGTCAAAACAGCCGACAAAATCATGGCCGTCTTCTTCCGATTCGGAGAGGGGGTGGCGAGGAGCTCTAGTGAGCCCCAGAAGCTGTTCAAACTCCTGGACATGTACGACCAATTGGAGAAGATGAAGCCCCTAGTTGTTGAGGTTTTTGAAGGTGAGGCAGGGTCTGATATATGCTCCAGGTTTAGAGAGCTGGAGAAGCTCCTCATTCATGCTTCCTCCAAGGTGTTTTGGGACATGGGACTGCAGATTGAAGGCAACCAGGATGGGATCCCTCCACCTAAAGATGGGTCGGTCCCAAAACTCGTTAGATATACGGTGAACTATCTCAAATACTTGGCCACTGATCAATACAGGGATGTCATGGCCACGGTTCTAAAAACAGAGCAGATATGGAAGATGGGGGTGGAACTAGGCAGGCAGGAGAGCGAGGACCAGTTTGTGCTACGGGACGCCATTACGAATGTCATGGAAGCCATGCAGAGAAATGTAGAGATAAAAAAGTCGCGTTACAAGGACAAAGTACTCGCCCATATCTTCTCCATGAACACTAACTGGTACGTCTACATGAGGAGCAGGAACTCCGAGCTGGGGAAGGTGGTGGGCGAATCTTGGCTCAAGACCCACTTCAAGACCATGGCCGAAGAGTCTGCATACTCCTACCAAAAGAGCGTTTGGGGTCCTGTGGTGAGACACATGGAGGTAGATCCCACAAGTAGTACCGGATCATCACCAATATTAAACAGACCTCCAAGCTTATCAAATCCTAAGACGGCCATGAATAGCAGGTCGGTTGTAGGCCACGATGCCAAATTGGAAGCATTCATGAGAGGAATAGAAGAGAACATGAAGAAGCATAGGAGTGGGAACTATAGGATTCCAGACATGGACTTGAAGGTGCAGATCAAGGCGGCGGCCATGAAGTTGGTGGTGCCAGCTTATGCGAGCTTTGTGAAGTCCTGCTCCAGGGCCATGCAGCAGATCACCGATGCATGGCCAACAGTGGAGATGGTTAAGGAGATGGTGAGGCAGACTTACGATGATGCGAGCTCAAGTATTCAGAGTGACGGAAGGGCCAGCGGGATAAGACTGCGGGCCGATGGGAGGGTTAGTAACGGTATTACATCTATAGATGATCCTCATATAACGTTTGATGATTGAGGATGTCTTGAACAGCCGCTTGGTCGCACGTCACATGGACAGACGAATCAATTCCTTAAAAAGGTTTGTTTCGTTATCATTTAATTACAGGAAATAAATATTAAATTTGGAGGTGAAATTTTTTCTTAGATTTTTAATTTCTGTAATTTAGTAAAAGAAAATATACTTAAAATTTTACAAAATGATATCTTTTGTGAAAAATGAAAAAAAATATGAGAAATTTTGGGAGACACGCACATGAAAAAGAAATATTGTATTTTTATTTTATTTTCTTATTATCCAAACATGTTTTAACACCTAGATTTAGTTTATCTTAGCGAAACGAATTAAAGTGATAAATTTCAGAATACTAATTTACAATTTATTATAATGGAGAGAACCAACAAAAGAAGGACTTAATCACTCAAAGCGTCGAAAAACAAAACCCAAAAGAATCTAATGTGCATAAAATACCAAAATTGGTGTAAGACACATGGTTTGGCTTATGTAAATAAAACATTTTGTATGAGTTGAATTTACAAGAGAGTATAAAATTCAACAAAATCTCACTTATAAATAGAACGATTGAAAAATTATACAACTTGCATAATTATCATTTAATAACAAGACAATCTCAAAACATTTTATAATATCATTTAACATTCACATAAATATTTTTGAGGCATTACGCCACATGCCTACATCATTTACATCATGTTTAGCATATATTTTATATTCATTAGATTGTGGGCTTGTTTGGTTTTCACATTAGTCCTTCAATTACAATAATCATAGAAACTTTTCCAACCTATATTCCTTTTTCTCTTTGTATGTATACACAAATAATATAGTTTCATTCACCTAGGTTAAGTAACCATCACTTTGTGGACTCTGGTCTTAGAGTAACATGCACAAAATTAGTTAGATATTATGAAATGTTACTTGTGCTCCAGAGTCGTGTGCAAAAACAAAGGAAATACATTTTGGTATACAAAGGCTAGTAAACAATCACAATGTCATATCATATCATATCGTGGATGTTGGAGCCGGTATGGGTCACAACACAAATTTCAAGGCCACAGGACCACATCATCACAACACATAATCCATAAACTCAAAACCATAACACAAATAAGATAGATACATATATAGCAAATAACAAAGTCCCTAGGGGACACAACATAAAAGCCAAAAGCCCACAACACAAAATAAATGCCAGTCCACCATCCATAGATTCCTCGTGATCTATGCAATTACACTAGTCAATGTCAAATCTACTCACCTACATAATATAAAAAAATGCATCTCGAACAAGTGTTATTGAGTCCCAAATAACTAATAGGGAAAATCTCAATTTTGGCAAATAAATAAAATAGGTATTCATGTGAAACTGAAAAGAAACAATAACTCTTTCACAACACATAGATCATATGCAAGTAGCCAATAAGGCCTAATTATAATTGTTGATAATCCGTACACATGGGCGGGCCAGATAATAGTTTTTTGTGATAAGCAAGTAATATAACCAATATAGCCTAGTTGATAATCACTGTAACACTGCACAATCCAATTATACTTGACAGAGCAACAAGTCAAATGTTGTTTTATAAAATTTTTACATAAACTTAATTTGACTGAAATTAAAATTTCTTTTGACTAAATTTCAAGACATTAAAATACAATAAAATTTATGACATCTAAATTTCATATTTCTGTTATACAATTTCTAGACAGCCAAACAAACTCTTCCTTACATTTTTATTTCTAATAAAAATTTTATTCATTTACACTATTTTCATGCTAACCAAACAAACCTTACGCAACATTTTTTTTGGTGCATCCAATGTTTCCCACTAATAATGTGGATACAACAAGTTTAAATTGGACGTGTGTTGAACATATTTCTTGATCAAATTACTACCGGCTGTATTAGTGCTAGGTTGTCTTGATCTTCACATTGTAGGATGTTTGACTACTTTAATGGAGTCGACCAATACAAAACTGAACTTGAGGCGACAACCAATAAAACCTGAAATATAATTCTTTGGTAACCGTACAAAAACCAAAAAATTTTATCTTGGCAAACTAACCCACCGAACCAATTTATTTTGGTTTGGTAGAGTCAACCAATTCATTACGAACAATTCATCTTCCAAGCAACTTCTATAGTTGCAAAAATCGGCTCGATTCCCTTAGGCTAGGTGAAAAACCGAATCAAAATAACGCTGGTTCGTTTTGGCTAAAAATTAGTTCATAAATTGACCAATTCAAGCCGATTCTCGACACGGCAAAATCGGTCAATTCATGACGAGATGGTGCGGCAGGGGACGGGCCAGCGGTGGTCAGACAAGGCGGCTAGGCTCGGGTGAGGGCAAATGAGGGAAGGGGGGAAAAGAGAGCGACAACGTGGGGGGTGGGGCGGCCACGGGGGTGGACGGCAACGGTGGGGGGGCTAGGGGTTTAGGGGACAGGGCGAGGTGGGGGGAGGGGGCTGGATGCAGGGTATTAATGGGGCCGGCAGGGGGCACACGGGGTGCAGGGGAGTGGGGCTGGCAAGGCAGGGTCAGGGCGGCAGCAACGTTGGGGGGCGGGGTTGTAGGGTCGCCGACGTGGGAGCGAGGCTGATTGGGCAGGGGTGACGGAGAAGGAGGCGGCACCAAGGGTTTGGGGGAAGAGAAGCATCCAAGGGAAAGAAATGGGTCAGTGGCATTCTTGTAATTAAAAATTGACTCGACTTTGACTTGTGTAAAAAATAATAACTAATTTCAAATAATTCAAAAAATCCGAAAAATATGAAAAAATATTGTAAAATATAATACACACCATAACATTAAAATAACATATTTTATAATTAATAACCCCACTGATTTTGACTGATTCAACTAAACTGATTCTTATCCAATTTTTGATGAATCGGTCTAATTTATTGACTCTCATCCAATCCGATTCACTGTTCGATTTTAATTTTTACAACTATGGCAACTTCTTCATCAATTATCTACAAACATAATCATGTGTTACCTCTATGGAAATAACAATAAAAGCAAAAAAACAAAAAACAAAAGAAGATGCAAAGGGGCTCACTCACCCTTATCGTGTATAAAAAGCTAGCACATTCCTATTGTGCTTAAAAAATAAAATAAAATAAAACCGAACAAAATGGGGGTTAGTTTTTTCACAAAAAAAACAAAGACAGTAGCAATGAATGGGGTAGAATCGACGAGCCTCGAACCCTATCCTATATTTTAAGGAATTTATAGCTTCCATTGGTTCAAATCCCTCATCCCCCACAATTAGTCAAAAAGAACATTTTCTTTTCTTATGTGGGGTGGGTTGAAAAATCATTATCGGGATAGCTGATGCAATGCTATAAAACTCGGATCTTTTGTCAAAATGGAATGACCTTATTATTTATTGAGGCAAATTAAAGAGTTCACTTATCCCCCATTGTCAAAATAATAAAAAATGAAACTTAAAGAGGTAAAATAGACTGAATCGAGTCTGCTTTGTACCTCTTGCAAGGGAGAGAATGTTAAGAATACAACTAAGGTGAGGGCTTAGCCATTGCATATATTCTAAACTCTTTATGCCTAAATCTTCTTAACCAGCATCAACATTAAAGCCAGAATTATTAATCGGAAATATTTGTTCGACTTCCGAGTTGGTAAATTTCCTAAAATCCACAAAGAGGGCAGTTAGGTTTTTCATTGCCCCTCTTTGAACGTCATGCTGCATCGCGCTCACCGTTACGGGGCCAAAACTAACCACCTACACTTTTATAAACAATTGAACATACGACGTTCCCTGCATTTTAAAGAATAAATCCTATCAACTTAGAAATTTCAAACTATTGTGATTATGAGTATTCAATGCTCTTTGTTTACCCGAATATTCAATGTAACCGTGAATGCCAAATATTACTAATTCAACAACAATATTAATTGGAGATTGAAGAGGGAGGATGATTTAATTTGTTTGTATAAGTGTGTCAGTGTGTTCTAAGAGGATTAAGGGTAGCACATGATGCTTCCCTTTAAATGAGTGCAGACTGCGAATGCCCCACCTACCAAATACATTTACACGTAGAATCATTTAGACAACTAGCTAGCCATAATTATTTTGTAGAAAATATGTTCAACAAACCTGACTCATAACTATATAGATGGAAAGAATGTTTTACTATCTAGAGTCATATAGATAATGAGTACTAATTATGTTAGTTAATCGGGTTTTAAAAAGCACCTATTCATTAAGTACACATAATTTCAAATAATGTTAAGTGAGAAGTAAAAAATCAATAGGAGATCAATTTTTGCATATACTATTTATGTAAGAGTGATTGAAAGAAGTGTTTTAACCGTACCATAAATCTTTACAACTGAATTTAATCAAGCAAATTTAGAATAGTGTAAGATGATCATGAATTTTCATGCACGTATGTAATTGCCCCATCATCTGAACTCGTAATCTGTTTTAATTTGTTGTGGACATCTTCAACCATGAATTTCTATTCAAAAGGTAACAATTGATGGCATTACAGTTATCCTGTGGATGGTGAGCAGCAAACTCATCAGATATTCTTTACAAGAATATTCATGATTAATAATATCTAGAAGCAGCTCCTCTTGAATATATATTATATGCCAGGCAGTTTCTAAAAAGCAATATACTTCCAAACAATATTTTTTCGACTATATAGACATGGACAACTGATAAATTTTTACTAATATTCCTTCTTATGAGAAAATGATGGGCACATAGACAAGAACGGACCAATGATTAAATTAGCAATTGAAATGACATATAGCGGCTTACAAATGCTACTTGGTACGGTGATAAAAAATTGCACAATACTATTCATAAGAATTAGAACTCAGGAGGCTAAGAAAGGCGTCTCTGATGATCCCAATAGTTTCAACAGAGTTGAGAACCACGTAACAGTATACCAGCTCCTCCATATCCTCCCAACTACGAACACCAACTTCTCGAATCATCGCCACTATCGACTCCTTGAAATCAGTTAATGGATCAGAGGAAAGCTTCACCGCACACATACTATCGGCAAATACACCATGGACATCCCCGGGCAGAGCTGCCGAGAAGCTTATCCTCTCGTCTGAAAATTTCTTCTTCTTCATCTTCTTGACGTTGTTCGTCATGGTCTTGTGGGAATTCATTGGTGGAGATCTTGTAAGGGAAGAACAAGAAATGGTGAAGGGATTTGTAAGTGTTGGTGTCAAAAGGGGAAGGTAAGGATGGTGAGATCAGGACATGGTTTTTATGTGGTGGGATATTCACGGGGAGTGCATGTGTCTCTTGACGAGCCTTTGCTCCATATGCAAAGAACTTAAAGTGGCGGTTCATGTGGGCTGCCGAACACTGTCACCTAAGAGGTGAGTGATATTAATAGACAGGAATAAATGAGCTGCATTTGTACAGGAATTATCCTCTGCAGTTGTCGGCTTGTAGGTGTAGAGATTGGCCCAAAACGATCGGTTCCCACGAAAAACATTAGTTTTTAATGTTTTGATTAACTTTGGTGGGTGTCATGTGAAAAAAGCCTTGTGCAACAAAAAAATGTAGCAATTGACCATTTTGAGGATGGAGTTTGGCTTAAGAATTTGATGATGTTTTCATTTTTCGTATCAAATGTCCATGGATATTCATAGCAATTGTGATTGTGGAAAAGCAATGTCCTCGTCTCATTCATTCTCAAAAGTATATAATTAACAACACATGGATTTGAATGAGTGATAGATCACCATACTAATTTCTTGGTACATGCATGGTAAAAATAGGCAATACTAGTTTGGGGAGAACATTGGAGCTTTGAGACGCTGGAGAAGATTTTTCCTGATTTTTCTGTTGTTGAGGAGTCCGGTTGGGGAATTTGTTGAGCCAAATCATGGGTTGTTCCAATTTTGATGGACGAGCTTCTATCGTTTGTATGCTTATTTTTTCACGTATAAAAGACGTCAATGGTTTAGAGAGTCAAGAGAAGGATGATTCCAAAATTTCATCACATTTTGTCTTCTTTTGGGTTTAATTTGTCACAAAAGAACCTTTATCAATAAACTTTCCATTCTGCTTCTATTAGGATTATTGGATAACTGTACTAATTAGTTGATATGTCATCTCATGGGTGACTTTTGTTAGATAGACACCAATTTTAGAGAGAGATTCGTATTGTGTATATAATGGAAAGATAATTTGTTATGTTTATTTTTGTTGTATTTTGATTTTATGAATATTCTATTGTTAATTAGACTTGATTTTTTATAGCCTTTTTTTATCAATAAGAGTTAATGATTTATTTATGAGGAAAATTTGTATAAGTTACACCTCATATAATTTATTTGAGCTACATATTTAATTTGAACATTTTTTAGTGAATTTTATAAAATAATATTTATATACATTAAAAATGTAGGGTGCATAAGTAGGAGGTTGATAAAATTTCTATCTTTGTTTAATATCATTATTACCTATTTTTAAATTTTCAAAAGATGCACAATGTTAATAGATATTTTAAAATTAATTTTTATTACAATTATTTTGATAATTAAGATGAAAGGGTTAGAAATATTAGATTGTATTGAAATTTTATAATTACCTTTATAATTTATTATTTTATTTATCTATGTAATTTTTGAATTGTAGGACCCACTAAATTACTTAAAATGAAAAGTATAATTTATATAAACTATATGAGGTGTAGCTTATACATATAAGGTTCTCTCTCTCTCTCTCTCTCTCTCTCTCTCTCTATATATATATATATATATATAAAGTTTTAATTTTTTATTTTGATGTATGTTTAGAACTAGATCTATGAAGGGGCTAAGGAAGTAAAATAAATTAGGGCAGAAATATAAAAATAGAAAAGTTATAAATCAAGAAAAAGACTTCAATTATCTCTCTTGTTCACCGCGTAACTATCCAAGATACTCAGTGCAATGTGTGGGCATTGTTTAAGTTAATTCATTGAAAAAATATTTAAAAGAAAAAAGAGAGAAAAAATAACATTGAAAAATGTAATTGTTTTAATGGATTGACTATTTGTTTCAATCTTAGTTTGTTGTTAATTAGAAGATTTATTGTTATTTTTTTATTTAGTTTATTGGTGAAAAACCTACAATTAATTTTGTTGTTACTTAAATGTTATTGTCATTTTTAAAAATGACTTATTTTGGTAAAAAACATACAATTAACGTGGTGATAGAAACCTTTTCTGTAACAAAGAAGAAGGTAGAAGGTAGATTGGTGGTGCTTACACCGGCCATTGGGCCTAATACTCTAACACAATTAGGCCCATAAGTGTGTATAAATAACAGTAATTAAGGAGATCTGCATATATAGTTATAGATACATTGCACGTCCATATCAATTTCTAGCACTAGTTGGATCCGTTTTTTTATTAAAAGATTAGTTCAAACTTTCTAGTATTACTTATAGATTTATTTTTTGCAAACATTTTTAAAAAAATTTAGTTGGCTAATTAAAAAGTTTTTTATTAACAAAAAATTAATGATGTGAATGGGTCACGTTGTTACATGCACTTGGCATGGCTCAGTATTATAAGTTTTTTTTTTTGAAGTAGTGTTAGTGCTAAGTGCAACTGATATGGCTTGTGTGTTGGTACTATTCCAGTTTTTTAGTTAATTAAAAATGGGTTTGTAAGATTGACGTGTATATGATGTACAATATATTGAACACGCGTGAATATGAACTTGACTAACCATATCTGAACCCGTCTAAGCAATCTTCCCTAAAAAGACATGATGTCGTCGACACCATTCCCATTCTACGAGAAGAAAAGATGGGGATAATGAGGGAAAGGTATAATTTGAAACCTTTGATTGTGTAACGTCAAAACCTATTTTATCTCACTTAACTTTTATAAATACCCAAGCCTCAAATGATTGAAGGAGGGACTAGTTACTTCAAAGAAAATTGAAGAAGAAAAAA